>OY365807.1:22433299-22469476 GCA_959347315.1 Bimastos eiseni
GAACGATATCCCCAAGGTATATGAACTCATTCATCCACTTAACCTTAGTCATTTACTTTCTTCCTTTTCTCGTCGTTGCTTTTGTACCGTTCGCATCTGAATTAGTCAATTCAGTTTGTTCTCTCCTGCAATATACATAAAGCTATTGCTTATTCTTGTCTTCAGTCGCTTTCAATGTTTTCGCATTTTCTATCATACCCAAAACCAAATCTTTTTATCATCCTACTTTTCTTTCTTCATTCCCCGAATCTCTTCTTCCTCCTCTTCTTCTTCTTCCTAATCTCCTTCTTCTTTTTCCTCTTCTCCTTCTTTTCTTCATCCTCCTCCTCCTCTTCATCATCTTCTTCTTCTTCTTCATAATATGACCCATCGTCGTTCACATGGAAACTCTTCTTCTACTTCTTCGTCTGCATTCTTTGCCATAGCATCATCAGCGGCAGCATCTGCAGCGGCGCGCGACGTGTGCACGCGAATCCATTTCGCCTTCTTATCAACTCATAATCCTCTCTAGACGCGCTGGCGCCGTCTGCCGCCCAAATCCTATTCGGGATCTTTCCCTTTGAGACTTCCAGCGAAATTGGATCGGCAAAGTTCCAGTTGATTAGTTAATCCCGCTCCGAAATGCGTCCCCTCAATATCGCTTTTCCGTGGATAGGCGTATACACTCGCGACGGTCGGCCGGTCGCTCGGTCGACCCGCGGCCGCTCGCTCGTTCGCCCGCCCGGCAGCAGCCATCGATAGGCCGGTCTCGGCCCGTTGCTACGTCAAGTCATATCGGCGTCGTCCGCATGGAGCGGTCCAGGCGGACAGTCCGGGCTTAGGACGACCGGAGGCAGACCGCAATCACCCCGACGCATAAATCATCCGGTAATTTCTGCGGCTATCTCGCACAAACAGGAAATAATCTGGACCGACTCTTCTTTAAAAGGAAAATCGATTTTTCGTCTTTTAGGAAACTTTGCTGCTATGTGTATATGGAATGCACTGTATATAAAAGACATTTGTATAATGAGTATATTCAGTAACACGTGATGCAACAATAAAATATATTCCTATATACAATATAAGATGTAAGACCTTTAACCTGTGTCCCATTGCATTTGGAGCAAACAATTTATAAATAGTATATCCATTATTTATAGTTTGTTATTGTTTACGTTAGATAATGATTATATGCAAACGGAGTCATACATCCCTGTAAGTTCATACATACAGCTTTTATAATATGTGTACATATAATGGAATTATTATATAAATACTATTATATAAATGTCTTTTATATACAGTGCATTCCATATACATTAGGGCATACAACAGTTTTTTTTATATATATTAGTAAAATCAGATACATATATATATATATTGTAGTAGAGTTATATGAAAGCATAGTTGGAATGAAGCGTAAAAGCAAATAAGATATCATATATTATATATATATATATATATATATATATATATATATATGTGCATTCATAGGCTCTCTCTCTCTATATATATATATATATATTGGAAGTATGTGTTTATATATAAAAACTCCAAATGTGCTGTTGAAAGTATTAAATATAATATTACAATTCACAATAATCAACGAAATTATTTTTATTGTTGACCTTGTTAAATATCATATCTTACGACCTATAGGCATTATACAAATTTCGCATAATGTATATTTTATATTGATCGGAAAGCACATTTCACGACATAGGCTATTTGTATGTATATATATATATATATATTGTTGATTTAAACCCCTATAATTTCACCCTGTGTGAATTACACGTTGCACTGGAGGAACAAATAAATAACGGTCGCCGCGCGTGCGTACTCGTCGACAGTCAATGACAGCGTCATCATGACGCGGGACTTTTATTTCATCGTGGCTGAATTACTACCATTCATCTAGTTTAAGACTCTTTTTTATCCAATTATGTTTGAATTAATTATATGTAGTATATTTCGTTTGCTTCAACGTGTATATATATATCATTAAGTGGCTTTGCAATTGTAATCGAATATTAACTAAGTGCCAATCAGAATTATAGGCGCTCCTCGACCAGGGTCAGTATCATCACTGACAAATGAGAGGTTCTCAGGCGCTTTGGGAACTGGTCAGAAGGACGAGAAAATGGGACGACTTGAGGGACAGAGGCAGGACGGCCCGACATTAAAGGCCCTATTGGTAAATCCGACCCAGGTTAGATTTCATGTACCCAAGAAAAACAGACGTTCAATTATCTACATTTACTACAGGCTTACAACACTGTATCTCTTCTATCTATACCGTATGTCTTCACATTTAGCACAAATATCATAGACATAAACCTTTATATCAATTTATCCTTTTATATATATAATATACATATATATATATATTACAGATCTGATTCATGATATGTTTATTCATATAATAATTTTTGCTACGTTTTGTCTTTTATAGAGGACCTTATATGCGAGAAAAATAATTTGTCCGCATAGTTTTATACTAATGTTTAAATCACAATATTGCCCCCTTAGGTATAATAATTCAAGGTGTCTATGATATATATGACACACATATATATATATATATAATATATATAACACATATATATATATATAATATGTATGTATATTATATATACATGTATGCCTGGTATATAAACCAGTTGACTGTGAAATTAAGGTTATGGTCCATTGCGCCTGAGTGATAAATCAGGGCTTAATTAACCCTCTTGTCTATCCTGTTTTGTTTCGTCTGAAGAGAAAAAGTGTTGATGTGAAACTGTACTAAGCGACCCTTCCTCCGCAGCCGTACCTATGTCCCATGACTTCATACATTCAAACACTGTGCAAAGAGACAGCAGCGTCGCTGCTATATATAGGCCTATCCTCGTTTGCGCTTAAATCTATATTATATCATCCTCTTAAAAGCAAACCAGTCCGTTTAGAAGGACTGGTTTAAAAGCCAAACATCGATGTTAATCTTAAACAGTGTGTCGTCTATATTAATTTTTAACAGAAACATATATGGATTAAGTTATAGTGAAATGCTGCTAGTTTAACGTGGTAGATGTATGATTAAAAATCCATGTATTACGGAAAACTACGAGAGACCAGAATGAGATGGTAAGGTCAGGTAATGAGACGAGAGGACGAAAGGTGCATTAAACGAATTATCAAAGCGGATGTCAACGGACGACGCATGCAGTCGGGGACGACAGAAGAAGAGATGGGAAGATATGATGCAAAAGGACCTGAAGACTCTAAAATTAAAAATGAAGTCACTTGCGATAGAGTCAAATGGAGAAGAAGGGTCCGTGTGGCTGACGCCTCCCCTGTGAGAGATTAATCCAAGTCTGAAGGAGATATATATGTGATTAAAAATGATCCGTTTTGCAAGCATACCAAGGACATGTATGCATCTATGCATGTAGGTGTTTGCATAAATATATTTTATATTCATATTCATCACAGACTTGCATCCTGACGCACGTATGTATTTCACATTAATTTACATAATTACATTGCGTAAAGACATACACATTACATATATGCACAAATACATGTGTTCATCAAATGTTTTGTGTTTTTCCTGATTACTAAGTGTGCAAAGATTTTTGTCATTCTTGAAAAGCACAGCCAAATGTCACATTGCTAACTTCACTTCGTTGCTATTTTCTGTGTAGCATTTAATATTTCATGAACTGGATGTCTACATGATTATTTTCATCAAAGGTACCTATGTTGCTCTACTATTTTAAGCGAAATAATTAAATTTAAAAAAACAGATAATTTAACTATGTCAAATCTTGCACTAGATTTTTTTATTGGAAGCCTTTAAACATTATTACATTTTAATCTGCATATAACACAATTTTTCTTAGTAAACAATGTGACAATAATCTACAACAAGTGCATTATTATTAAAAAATTAAGAAATTAAGAAATTAATGATATTGAAAATTTGATATCTTTTAAAATTAAAATTTTCCACTAAAAGTCCTTAAAGTACATGTTGACATAGGCTATAGCACAATGAATAACTAAACTCTATAAGTATAGCGTGTAGGCTATACTTAATCAAAGACTGCTCTTTTAATCTGTTACTTGTATGAGAGCTTGGTAACTCTGACGGCTGGCGTGAATCATCTGACAAGGAGCTTGAGTTCTTAGAAATTCAAATAATTGTTATAAATTTAATTATTTATAAAATGATGTGGCTGAACAGTGACGTAAATCAGTTGAATTCTTCAGTTCGGAGACAACTTTATAGGACATCAGACAAAAATAGTTGGACAAAAAGATAACAGACAGTATATAAACAAATAAAATTCCCCAAAATGGAAAAACCGGAAAAAATATGAACAAAAAACATGTTTTAGCAAATATAATAATAGTTGTAGTAGCCGTATAGTAACAGTAGGAGTTGTTGTTGTTATTATTGTTACCTAAACTGTCATTATTATGAATATTATGCTTATAAGTATTACTAGTTTAGTAAATTAATTATGCAAAGATAAGCAATTGGAAATAGGCCTACGTTGTGCGCCTTTGTCATATTTCTATATTTAATCTAGTACTTATGTAATACATGCATATATTTGGCAAAATATTATGTAATATGCAACCATATCTATCGGCATGTATTTTATAAATCAATAATTCTGTCCTTAAATTCCTGCCTTGCAGCTGCTCACTAACTCCTTTGTAACCTAACATGGCATAATGTAACATAACATAACATAATATAACAATATATAACACAACATGACATAATATAACAAACACATAGCATAACAACACCATAATATAACAACACATAATATAACAACACATAATATAACAACACATGACATAACAACACATAACATAACAACACATAGCATAACAACACATAACATAGCAACACATAACATAACAACACATAACATAACAACACATAACATAACAACACATAACATAACATACCCTTTTATTGCATCCATAGCAAAATATAAGTAGATCCAGTAGATACATAAGAGTGCAGTGGGAGACACCTAAAGGGGCGAGGAAGGCCCCTCCGCTAATAAGAGACACCCACATAGTAAGAGTTTCTAAGTAATCAATTGAAAGAATAACAAAGAGTGAACAAACAAGAAACAGAGAAATAAATTTCAAGCGTCTGTTTATTTGTCTGTGTGCATTTCTGTCTTTCTGTTTGTTTGTCTGTCTGTCTGCCTGACTGACTGACTGACTGACTGAATGACCATCTGTCTGTCTACCAACAGCAGCAATGGACTGCTGAGGCATATTTATTTCGTGCAGATGCGGAACCCAAAGTAACACCCCTTCCATCCTCCACAGATCTCGCCTCCGCCTCACCCCTACTGGTCCCCCAGTCCATACGACCGTCCCTCACCCTCTTCCACCACAGATCCACCCCTCGCCCACCACTGCCTCCTCGCAAACTGAAGGACAAACATGGACAGAGAACCAGCGAAGTCGCACAGACTCATGGGATACATCTCCCATAAATCAACTCGCGCTTCGACCCCACACGAACACACATACACTTGCACATGCATAGATACCATGCCCGAACACATACACACAGGTTACATAAACAGTACACACACACACACACACACACACACACACATAATTGTACATAACATGCAAATGTGAACTGAGATGACTAAATAGCGAAAGTTAAACTTACGGTTGTTACGCACCAATTCGTTTTTGCTTCCTCAGAGAGTATACTTCATTCCGATTGCGTCACCGTTTAATCTGTATTACTCGTAATAGGTTGGCTAATATCGATGTGAGTGTTACGAGTGTTACGTATTGTTACATAGCGAGTGATTGTGATGTAATTATGATGGCCTCTTATGCTTATACAACGAAACGTTTATTTGATTCGTCTGTTTTGATCACCTGAAACGGCGATATTCACCATCTCAAAAGCATTCATGCTGATCACTCAGACATACGTGTATATATATAGGCCTATATGTATACATACATACATACATACATACATACATACATACATACATACATACATACATACATACATACATACATACATACATACATACATACATACATACATACATACATACATACATACATACATACATACATACATACATACACACATACATACATACATACATACATACATGCATACATTCATAAATGCAATACACATACAAGCATATAAATGGTGGGGGATTCTTGGAGTACTGTAATGGATAAGACACCGGCGTGCAGAGTGGAAGCAAGTTCGATTCCCGATATACCCCAAGGTTGACCATATACTTCCTTCGCTGGGAGGCGGCGTATGTTTGATTGTGAGGGTAACGTGATGAGCGCCTTGCATGGCAGCCTCCAAATTAAATTCGACTCGTGCAATAACTTTTCATCATCCGTTCATGCTGTTCTTGTCAGTGGCGCGTTTACCAATAGGCCCAATAGGCGCGCGCCTAGGGCCTCCAAATCTTAGGGGCCCCAAATGAATGAAAGATGTAATACAAAATAACATCTCAGGGGGCCCCAAATGAATGAAAACATTTATAAACTTGACATCTCAAAGAGGCCCAAAATGAATGAAGACATTTCAGACAAAATAACATCTCAAGAGGCCCCAAATGAATGAAATCATTTTATGAAACTAACAGCTCAGGGGCCCCCAAAATGAAAGAAAACATTTTAATAAAAAAATTATTAAAAATAGCATCTCAGGGGCTCTAAATGTATAAAAACATTTTTTAAACAATAACATGTCTCACATTTGAATTATTTTGAATATAGTATATGCTCTATTTTTTAGCTAAAAATTCACATGACAAGTGTATTGTGGTAATTCATAATTGCTTTCTTACTGTCGATATCAATTAGCTCAGTAAGAGCGAAGACTGTGTTATGAACCTCTTCGATTCCAGAAACTGGCTCATAAATATTCTTGTGGTTTTTGTATTAAAATCAAATAACCTTCAATTCATTTAGAGTAGCTTCTATAACTATTCATATGGGCGTAAATAACAAAAACAGCTTCCAGTTCAACTTTGTGTGATTTTGAGCGTGCATGAGAGTAGGATGAGTCACACAAACTGACGATCAACGTGGTAGATGTGTGGTTAATCAGGTATGAATCGGACCAATTCGGCCATAGCCAGTGGCTAGCCTCTGTAGAAGAATGCTATATGCAGGAACCATGCCAAACATACAGAACTTGGTCTAGAATGTAAATGAGAAAACTTGGCCATGCCGTAGTCAACTGCAGGCGATATTAATAAATCAGTCAGAACGGGACGAATAGTGTGCCGCTAAACCTTCCGATTGACACAAAGATCTTGACTTTGGAGGTTATTGTAGTTATATGCAACGCTCGTGAATAAGCTGGTGCAATACGCTTGGCTTTCAAGTGGCGCTTCAGAAGTTGGAGATTACGATTACGATTGTTGTCATTAATAACAGCGGTATCTTTTTAAAAACCGAAAACAAAATAGTGATGAAGCGATCGATAATTACTGATGCAGGTGCTGTAATATGCCAGGCAAATTTTTGTCGACGACAACGGCCTCTGTTGTCATAAGCTGCCGTCAAACCCTGGAACCAATGATAAAGCGAAAGTTTGCAAACTTTGAGATTTCTCTAGAATTTATAATAATCACAATTGTAAAGCTGCAATTGCAAGTGTAAATTTATGAACTGAGGTGCATGATGAACGATGACCGAACACCAGCGCTCTTGAATAAGCTGGTGCCTGCGCTTAGGTTTAAAGTGGCGCGTCAGAAATTTGGAGATTACGATTACGATTGCGATAACGGTCATCATGCGAACTGTGCATCTGTTTCTGTTCCTTGTAGCATGTTAAGTGAAAGAGGCATTCAGTTTATGAATCAAGACAATTCCAGCTTTGCAAGGTCAATATTCAAAATATTTTGGCAATGGAGTCTCAAGCCATCGCCGAATAGTTGGAGGATTAGAAAAACAGCACATGAGAAATCTTAATTAGGATGACGTTGACGTTGATATAAATTTATTTTACGACGCATCCATAACAGGAACGTGTATGCTTACACATATTTATATATAAGACCATAAAATATAAGTACTAGTTGCAGTATTTAGGGGTACCCTGAACGCAACCAATAATATCATCATCATTATCCCCAGCGCCTCACGGACACAAGACAGTGAAATCCGTTTAGCTTTCTTTAATTTCCCTGCAGCATACTTCAATTACTGGCCTTAATTAGAGTAGTATCCCCGGTCGAGAGTCATAGATTGGGGCGGGAGAGGAGACGGAAAAGGCAGCGTCGCTGATGGCCGGTCGGACGGATGGACGGTCGGATGAACCCTCGGGGGTAGAAAGATCGCTTTAATCACGCGATGCCCGCTGGACCAACGCAGCATCAGACATAGTATACTTTATGAGGCGCTATTCCCACCGCCACCCATCGAGTGGCCACCGAGAATATATCCTACACATCTAGATATCGTATTATGAAGCAACTATAGGTCATAAAGTATAGTCGGTTACTATAGCCACCTTTGGAGCCCCATGCATTGTAAGAATGTAAGATGCATAGAGTGTATACCAGCCATTGTATAAGTAATGTCTATCTTTTCTACATCGTGTGTGTTTGCTTTTATAAAATGATGATGATTATGATGATGCTTATAACGAAGATGATAATGATAACAATAATTGACAATTGATAATGACAAAGACAATTATATTGGTACTGGTACTGGTAATGTAAATAACAATAGTAATAATAGTAGTAGCAATAATAGTAATAATAATAATAGTAATAATAATAAAGTTAGCAATAATAATAGTAATAGTAAAGAGAGGAAGCAACCGTCAATAATAGAATTACTTGGCGCAAATGGTGTCGAGGGATTCAAGTAATAATGACCTAATAAAAGTAGTACTTATAATAGTAATAAAAGTGATAATAATAATTATAATAACCATAACAACAATGATAATAATAATGATCATAACATTTATATATGAATATGATTTGTGTAGCGCCGAGTTAGATAATTCAATGGTTGTTTTAAAAAACACACGTCTTGAGCTATCATTATAATATCTCCCATCTTTCTCTATCTATATGTCTGTCTGTTTTTTTCTGGGTCTGTCTGTCTTTCTTTCTGTCTGTCTGTCTTTCAGTTTCTGCATTATTCTGTCTGATTTTCTTTTCTCTCTCTTTGGCTTCTTTCGGATATTCATTCTTTGCCTTTTCTTTAGGGAAGACAACGTCCGTCCGGTCGTTCGTTCGAGCGTGCATCCGTCGTCTGTCTATCTATGTGATTAGGTGAAAGGCAAAGCAGAGGGCCAATATATCACCTGCCCTTCGAGTATTCGCCCTGTATGCGGTCACTGCACACCCATCGATGGAGGACCGGTATAGACCATCATCGAAAGGGCAGACGGTCGGTCGGTCGGTCGGTCGGGCCATAGACAGGCCACGGTCCGCTCCTCCAGCAGTTTCTCTGTATCCCCTTTCGATACATTGATGCATATATAAATATATAAATATATGTATGCACAGATAAATGTTTGTAAAATCACACATGGGTATACTTGAGCATGTAGCCACATATATCTATATATATAACGTGGGGTACATACACTTGTTATATGCATAGGATCGCGAGCAATGGTGGTTGGCGATTATTGGTATTGATTTAAAGGCAGGTTTGCACAGGCAAATCCGCGGCTCATTGTGCGCCTTACTTCGGACATCTATGCACAGAATTTCCGTCTCTGTGCGTATGCCTGCATACGTTTATCCATGTCTGTGTGGCCGTGTGTCTCTGTGCGTATGTGTATCTGGATGTTAGTCTTTGTCTGTTCTTGAATGACCTTTATATATATATATATATATATATATATATATATCAGTTTAATATTCTTATCCTCGGACATTCCTCTTTCGTTATTCCGTCACGTGGTCAATGGTGCGGTGTATCCTTACCAGATAATTTATGTAGAGCTTGATATGTTAGCCATTGATGAACCATATTTCAAATCGGTACTAGTCAACTGACCCAGGTTATATGCTGGATCTATAGTCTGATCTACGAGTCAACTGATCCAGGCTATCCTAGATCTATAGTCAGAAACTCCAACAGGCGCCTGAGGCTACTAAATGCGCTACAGAAATGATTGGTCAAGAGTTACTTCCCATATGCATGATATTGTATCTACGGATTTCTGCAGTACCTCTTCCAGTATGCAACCGATAGTCTGTGGTATTTTCGAATACCTATATCGGAGACTTAGACGCTGCATGCGGCCACCCCATGAATGATTGAGCGAACGAGTCAGTGAGCGAGTGACTATGACAATGAATAAGTGAGTGAAGCAGTGAGTCAGTAATTCTGGAGCGAGAGAGGAGGCAAATGTCAATAATAGAATTCCATGGCGTAAATGGTGTCGAGGGATTTATCTCTGATGTTTTTCATCCTCTTCACACCAGCGCTATATAATTCCTATGGTAAGCCGTCGACGACATTTCATCTGCAACATTTATAAGTGTTTGCGTGCGTGCGTGTGCCGTCGTCGGCCGATTGCTATTTCAACTGCAATAATCCAATCAGTCAGACAATCTATCAATCATCTCTGCGCACGTAATTAGTCAACCCGTCAATCAACCTTAATTTGTCGGTCACTTTGTTATTTCAGCTGTTATTGTCACCGTCGTCATCATCGTCGTCATCATCGTCGTTGTCATCGTCGTTGTCATCATAGTCGTTGTGATATGCATGCCATCTATGACGCTTACACTTCCATGATACTATGCGAAAACTAGGCCTTGGGGTTAAATTAATCCCCCCATAAACATAAATCTTCCTTACCCAAAGACCCAGCCAGAAGCTCTATATAGCTCAATGAACAGACTCCTGCGGTCACCCCTTCCCCCATGCAGTTAAAGTTATAATCTGAAACCGTTTTCATATCAAGAATATATAAATAGCATCAAATTCATAACATCAGATCAAAGTACATCACATATCACATAATTATAACATAAGATAATGATTCGATGTTAGTGGATGAAAAAACAGACTAATCATGTAAGAGTTACTATATTGGAATACTGAATAACTTCTTCTGAAATAATGACATAGTATAACTCGACAAAAGTAACGATAAAAAATTTACAAACTTCACTCAAAGTGGTGTGAAAAATTGTTCATCATGAAAATTTCCAATGGTGTCACATATATATATATAAAATATATATATATATATATATCTTGAGGGGTTTATACTACAACCATTTACTTCCATTACCACATCTAGCCTACCGTCCTACGGTATATGTACCTAAATCCGATTTATTAGGATTGTATAGCCAATCTCATCCTCATGGGTTTCCCTGCAGGACAAAGCCTCCAAAGTGGCCATCTTACTCGTTTGTATACGTTCTACACAGGCCTGATGGTGAGCCGGGTCTGCGGGTCATTCACATTTCCCACTCGCAGTTACTTGAAATCGCGTTCAAATTACAGAGGGTATACAATGAAATCGGCTCAAATTACCTCTGGGTGATATGAAATCGGTTTCGTCATATATACCTCTCGGTAATCTAGATGGATTTTCAAGATACCGGGGAAGCGGAGATAAAGTGAACGAGGATAATCTGAAATCTCAACACCAGGGCAAAGGTCCCCCATGTTCGGACATAGTGCCTAACCTCAGGCTAGGAGATAAGTCTGATAGCGGCGTAATTGAACTGCCTGGTTGCTCACACGAAATAATCAGGCAATACCTGTAGAGGTAGAGAGACCGACAAAAGATAGATAGACAGAGATCTTGTAGCGACCGCGTCCATAATGACCTTCAAGTGCTGAAGTAGGTCAAGTTGAAATGTCGTTTCTTCATTGCGTTCCTTCTTCTTAACCCCGTCAAATCTTCACATGTCTAATTTCTTTTCCACCTTATTTCTAACGCAACGAAGCTTGACTTCTGGTTTCCACGCATCTCTCCGATTCAACAAATGTTTATCAACATCATACTGCATGATCTTAGCTGTCATCTCACTTCAAAGGACCATTGAGTACGTTTCTTGAAGGGACGCTATATAAATGCTTAGAATGAATAAATGAATTGGCTCTATAGAAGTCACTAGCGTCGAAGTTAGGTTCTCCTCGCAATCGCTGCTCATTTGAAAGTCATTCCTCGTAAGTTTAACTGCGGTTTGGAAGGGAAGACATGTCTATGATGCATACTGTTAGTTTACTTGTCCACTTGACTGTATACATATCTCATGCACTAACTCAAATAACATGGTGCTCGGTCTACATAGGGATCTCGCGTATATCTCCTATACCTAAGTTGCTTTCTCCATATATATGCATCCATTTGTTCGTCAATTGCTATAGAACTTTCCCTCCACTGCTAACCACCATGCAGACAGCGGACGACACACCCTGGATTTGAACTGCAGACACGTACGATGAAGGGCCGCAGCCGTGCACCATTTGGCCAAGTCAAAGAGTGGCGACTAATGTCAGGGCCCAGAGGACGTACCCGCGAGGGGGTTGATTCAATTGCTTAATGGAACGATGTTAACGTGGCTCCTTAATTATTCACTGGCTCAGTCGCGGCTACCCGTCATCCACGGTTAATCGGGGAATGGTTGCTGCTGCTGCTGTGGCTGGTGAAGATGGTGGAGCTGACTGCGGCGGGAAATCGCATCCGCTGAGGCACCGGCGCCAATGATTGGCAAGTAATTGCCTTAGAAACAATGCACTGCGCGGCTCATCCACAAGGCTTTCACTAAATGCAGTGAGTGCTATATGGGAGAAGGGAGCAAGGGGGGGCAGTCTGGACAGTAGGAATTATTTGGGTTTATACGGAAATAGAGCTAGATAATTATATGGTGGCGTAATAGGGTTTATTCCGAGAGGGAGCTTGAAAGGGTTGTCGCAATTGGATTTTTTGCCTATAGGAATCGGTAAGGGTGAGCGGAATTGGGTTACTTCCTATAGGGATTCGGTAGGTATACAGGGTTGTCATATTATGTTGCAACTCTACAGTGGAAACGATGGCATAATATGTATATGTTCTATGCTCTCTATATCTTCAGTGACAGTTTTGCTGTGTTAGATTCGTACAAAATTCAACGAGCGTCACAAATATCATACATCCTGTAAAGCACAGAAGAATGCATCCTGCAATTTATATAGCACCTTCATTGAAATTTGCAAGTTCGCTTACATTGATTATCCAGCACTATCAATCGATTGAATCACTCAAATCCAACCCCACAATCGCATTCCTTTGGAGATAATCGGTCGAAACCCAGTTGGCATGCAAACCTTGAAAGATCTATATATTTACAATTTAGTATATATTGAAAAGATTTCTTGAGCTGTCGGTGTCAAAAAAAGTACGTGTTATTTTTGCACGTATTTGTATTTGAAGACTGCATGTTTCAGCGAAACGGTTCGATGCGCGAGAAAGCGCGATGTTCCTGTCTTACGGGAGGACGAGACCATCAGATCCCCAGGGGCCGCTGAACGCATCGATCGCCGATCAGGATGGCTGGAGAACGGGAACGCTGAGCTCTCTGATGTATTCTGGGATCGCACCGACCAACGAAGCCCTTCTCACGAACTTAATCCCTTCCTGATCATGATGGACATTATGCACTTGCTACTGTTTCGGTAATGGGAGAGTAGGGGAACTCAGTGAGCGCTTGTAATAACTGAAACTATAGATGTCGCCAGGATCTGAAATGGCTAAACCATGGAGTAAGCCGTTCACTGTCGATTTCTCTTAATTGCCAATATCGCAACGTTCCCCAATGGGTTTACTCCAAACGGCGGGCAATATTGGTGGCTGAGATTGGGTTTAATTCGAAAGAGAACTATAGAAAATGTCGGTTGAATTGGGTTTGTACGAAAGGGGATTCAGAAATGTGTCAAATGTAACAAAGAAATAAGTAGGCTACCTGGGTGACTCCGAGCGCTGACATTTGTGTAAAATATCCTATTGTAGTAGCTATATAAATCATCGAAATGACAGCAGCGATCACAGTTTCAATTATATTTTATAGTTAGAACTACAATTACAGAAACAATTACATATACAGCCACAATTACAAGTACATGCAGTTACAACTGCAATAGTAGTAACAATTACACATATAGAAACAATTGGAATTACAGTCTCAATTACATCAGCTGATGTAATTGAGATGCAGCTGCAATTACAATTGCAGCTTCAATTGCATATGCAGTGCATTGCAGCTACAAATACGCTTAGGAATAAGTGGCATAAAGACTAAACTTTATTGCGCGAAATTGTATGGAAAATTGTGATGTGTATGAAAAATAAAAGGGCGCGTGCTTGCAAGCATAGAACAATGGGCTGACTGCTGTGACTGACACAAAGGGACGTTCTGTGGACAGACACGAACTTTAAGTTCCAATGTATTTTAGCTGAGATTAATGCAAAACGAAATGAAATTCGGCATCGTGATAAATGGGTTAAAAGTAGTTCAGTCTATAAGTTGAAGGCCGTCCATAGGTTTTACATTACTGTCAATATTGTATATACTGGTGTTACTATCAAAGACGATTTCATATAATGCGTGATGTGCAATGGATTCGAAACTCAGGTCGCTGCGGTGATGACTCGTCAGTTTGGTCACCGCAACCTAAGAAATTTTAGATATTCCTCGGTCAAAATGAGAATGGAGGGAGAATGGGAACTTGGTTTTAATAAAAGAGGTCGATGGTGATCCTCGGGTGTGCATGCGTTTACTATAGAAGGCAGAGGTTGACGGGGCATCTGCCACGGCTTTGGCGAATGAGACGGGCTTTTTAGAAATTGGTACGCGAGCAATTGCATCGGCATCAGACTCATCAACTACACCAGCAGCAGCAGCAGCACCAGCAGCCGCGTCTGAGTTCAGATGCCACGATGCCATGCAGAATGCAGAGATAGAAAATGAAACAGAAAGAGAGACAGCGACACAGAAGGGTGAGCAATATACAGAGACAAAGACAAAGAGACAGACCGGAAGAGATAGCAAGGAAGACAGAGGCAAAGCGAGATAGATAGTGAGGGGGTAGAGGAATAGAGCGAGAGTGACAGACATTGGAAGAGAGAATGAAAGCAGATAGAGATAGATGGAAGAAGAGGGAGAGAGAAGGAGAGGGAGTCAGAAATAGACTGTTGAAGAGCGACAGAGAGAGAGGGAGGTAGGGAGAGAGAGGAAGGGGAAGGGGAGACATTGAGAAGGGAAGAAGAGAGTAAAGAAAGGAGAGAGAGAGATTGGCAATTAAGGAGAGAGGGCAAGAGAGAAAGACAGAAAGAGACAGATGAGAGAGAGATAGAGAAAGAGAGAGAGAGAGAGAGAGAGAGAGAGAGAGAGAGAGAGAGAGAGAGGAGGTTAACGGGACAGAATGCAAAACTTGACCCGATGGAGTGACAGCTGATGCGGCATTAATAAATCCGGGCGCAATTATCTTTCGGGAACCAGTCTTTGATATGAAATGCTGATGAACGGAAATACGGGACCAGCGTGCGTGCGTTTGGATTCATTAGATTGGCAACGTGGAACCAACGTCCAGCTGCATGAAAGAAATGAGATAAGTATAGAGGGTAACGGACGTATGACGATCAAATATTATACATATGCTACAAAGATCGGTGCATTGATTTAGCGAATCCACTAGGAATAGTATACAGCGCATACATCTTCAGCTCTGCAAAAATAACATCAGTTTCTGACGCATGCCATTAGCGGCTATAGGTATAAATAAATTATCCTCGTTGATCTCAGCTCTTTGTCAAGTCCATTGCTCCCTTGGTGTTAGTGCAAATGATGCAATGTTCTCATTCGCGTTGTCCATCCATCGTATACTCTTTCATGGTCTGTCTCTGTTCTTTTTCCTTCGAATCTTCAGTGTAGTGCACATTGTTTGGGGTTCTGTCAACTGGCATTCTCTCTACATGTCCAAACCTTCCGAGTCTTCGCTGAACTACTTTTGTCTATAGCAGAGTTCTTTGAATATCTAATGCCTATCTAAAACGTTATCGCTTCTTATTTTCTGTATGCTAAAGAAAACTTCACGATATTCCTCAGCCATGCAGCTTATTTCTTCTCTTTTCTCATCTTGCTTTCCCATTGTCCAGCACTCCGATCCCTAATGGAAAATCGACTGCATCGTCGTCTCATATAATTATTTGGTCTTGGCTTTCCTCACTATATTCCACCGCTTACCAATTAAGTCCTGTTCGCAAATGCTCAAAAATGTGTCCAATGCCAATGATCGTCTGTATGTGTGTTGTGCGAGGAAATGCGCTGCATTGCATAAGTTGAACTACAGCTTGTCCTGTTCTTGCTCCATATCTGCACATTGGATTGTGGTGTCTCCTTTCAGGCCCCGTCAGAAGGAAAATTTCGGCCGAGACACGGCGACTGTTCATTGCTCGGATCGGGCTCGCAATCAGCATATATGAAAAATATAATAATCTATTAAAGTTTATGGTCAATGCCCTTTTAAATATATAACATTTCATATACTTAACTGCAACTTATTCATGCTTCAAGGATCTGAATATTACCGCACTAATCATTACGTGCTATCGAACATGTTCACTTCCGGCCATGTTCACTTCCGGCCATATTCACTTCCGGCCATGTTCACTTCCGGCCAAGAGGCTCGTGACTGCTCTGCCCAGAATAGGGGCCTGAACTTTCTGTAATCGTGACTGTCTCCTTGGTCGCTTCCATTACCATGGTTTTGTATTCATTGTGTTGATTTCAAGGTCTCTTCCGCTGGTTTCGACTATATCTTCGTAAACTAAAGTAATCTAGCCTACAAGAGGTCGATGGCATAGCAACAGCCTGTATGGTTATGATTCTCTTCCAGTTTTGAGGCTTCTGTCGTGAGCTTAAGAATTATAAAAAATTGGTCACTAAATTCATCCAGCCTTATTATATTCTGCATGCGCACAATTTAAAGCGGGTGTGCACTTTGCAAGATTTTCGTTCTAAAATTTATGCTGGTTCAGAGAACAACAGCGTTAAGCAATTGGTTAAAAAATCTCAACGCACGCGGTAAAATATACTCGATGAAACCTAGACGATTTGATCCGAGTGTGACTCAGAACAATTAGGACGCAGTAGTTTTGTTATAGGTTATGCATGCGGCACATTTAATTTCAGACGCTGACTAACTTATTAACATAGCTCTGCAGCCCTATCCTTGTTCGGTATCATAGCTTAGGCCTATACATAAAACGTCAGACGGGTCATATAGCATTGTGCTTATAAGGGAACAAAGTTATGACCGCAGCCGCGTAGCATTTCCATATCGTTACAATAATAGGTCGATCCGTTAGAATTGCGTTGTTGATTAGCTTTCATTTTATTGCCACCTGCTCTTAAATAAATTGAACGATACTAGAACAATTTGTCAAATCATCCGTAGACAATTGGTTGCTGAATACGGTTTAACTGGTGAGCCACTATTTCAAATTGCTTTTGCCTCGAAGCACCACGATGAAAACTGCCGTTTATCAAACTATTTTGCATTTCGTGGAAGAATTCTAAATATGTTTGGAATGGCATAATATATCCTTCGCGCTTTCTGACGAAGAGTTTCCTAATGGGTTTGCATTATGGGTAAGTCGAACTCCAGCTGCGTGGTCCTTCAAGGATCCGACGGACACCCCCAATGACTCCACACTGTCACCATATTTACAATTCATGCAGACTGACTCTTTACTTCGCTAGAGCAAAGCCAATGCACTACATATACTCTATTTCATACAGAAGATGCATAAATCTATATATAAATATGTTATCTATTATATTCAGCACATACGTGGGGTGTAGAAGGAATAAAGTATTCATATAATTAAGGCACGAATGCTGGCACCCTGGCAATTCCGAGTGATTATATCGGTGGCCAGTGCGGGGAACCAGTATTGGTAATGATATAGCGCCACGGTTATAGCGCGGACGGGACTGCAGGGTATAACAGCGTGCATTGATATGGCGGAGTTATTAGGCACGGATGGGAGCTACGGGCGGCATCAATTTCACAGGGACAATGGAACGAACGCTGATTTATGGCCAACCTGTCAAAGGACCAGGAGGATGCAGAGGAGGATGCAGAGGAGGATGCAGAGGATGAGGAAGATGCGGAGGAGGATGCGGAGGATCCACGAACGCAGTCTGCCATTGCCCAATATTCACGTCACATATGTGGAAGGAAGGACGAAAGGACGGACGGACAGAAGGATACAATCGGACACTGACAAGGACAGATATAGAAATAGGCAACATACTCATACGTATAACTTTTGCATATGCAGGCATACATTATATACATTGCATAGATGTTTGCGTCTACCCTCACACTTACACACACACCCTGACAGATAGACAGAGACGACGATATATATATATATATATATATATATATATGGGCAAAGAGATGGAAAGAGAGGCAGAATATTGAAAGAGAATATGGCATAATTATGTGCAAGCATTCATTCCATCCATTCGCATCATACGTGCATACATACACATACATTGAGACACGGAAAGAAAGAAAATGACACAGACAAACGTGTATTTAATTGACGTGTGTTTTTTGTCTTCATTTATTTAAAAAAATGTATTTATGTACTAACTTTAATACGTTGTTGGGATCAATAAAAATATATGGTTATATATAAATAAATTATATATGCACATATTTATGTGTATGTATGTGCGTGTGTGCGTGTGTAAGTGTGTATGTGCGTAGGTGTATATGTGTGTGTATGCATGTACGCATGTATGCATGTATACATGTATGCAAGTATGTATGTATGTATGTATGTATGTATGTATGTGTGTTTGTATGTATGTATGTATGTATGTATGTATGTATGTATGTATGTATGTATGTATGTATGTATGTTTTAACGTGAAATTATTGTGTACTTTCCTTACTTCTTAATTTGAAGGATTAATAAAATAGCATATTCCGCTGTTATTACTGCGAATTCTTTACCATCAGCAGAAATAAAAAGCAATTAACATTTGATCATCCGAATTAATTTTTATTGACTTGCACATGTAGTCAATATTCAAAATTATTATAACCAACAAATCAAATTAGGCGAATATGCAGATTTAGAACAATATCGCTAACTAAATCCAAATATGAACCACAGGATACGTATAAAACCTATTTGTACCTTTGCATAATTAAAATATTCATAAGCCTAATTGAATAAAATTTGCATTTTAACAAGGCTAAACGAGATGTTCTCACATCGCGGTGACGAAAGTTTTAGTTTCGTTACAATTTAACTGATTTCATAGCGCCAAAGGAAAACTTCAATTTACAGAACATGACAAAGCGTTTCCTGCTGGCGCTGCACTGGTGATATAATAAACAGAAATTGTAAAACTGTAATCGTAAAGAATACAGACCCGCAGAAATTAATGTAAAAATTATTGCCATGCAAAAATAATATAATACAAACTACTTTATACTATAATACAATTTAATATAATATGAAACAGAAGATGAATGAGCATCAATTGGCATATTCAATGAGGAATTATACCTAATATTTAAACTTAATGACATAGAGTAATAAATTATTCATTTGAAATATGTCCTTTAACTTTAATCATTACAATCTTTTTCCACAAATTCTACGGTAGAGAACAATTGGCAAGAGTCGTTCGAAATTAAGAAAGACAAAGCTGACTAGAAACTACTTCATCAAGAAGCAGTAAATACATAGCAAAATAAATACGATAAAATAGCAAAAGATGGTTAATAAATAGTTCTCAGATTGCTTAAATTTGCTGCCGCTCTATGTAATCGTTGCCATTCTGTGCATAGATAGAGTTTTCAACAGGATATGCAATGATATATTATGCAATAATTGCAATGCACTCTAGAAAAAAATCGTGAGTGTAACACGGCGTGAGCCATATATGCAGTATGAGTCATATCTAAGTGATATAAATGGAGTCACGTCTAATAAGGACTTCTGTGCTTGTTGCTTATTGCTTTCGTTCTACATCTGTCATCTGACGTCACCGTCGATTTCACGTCATCGTTGTCAGTGACAACGCCAATTAATCATGTCATTGTCGACATCCGAGAACTCTTTGGCTTTCATTTATGTAGCACACGATGAGGACGGCATGGAGTGACACCTTTCCTTGACTTTGTTTTGGTGATGACGGAAGTCAACCGGTCAGAGAGAGATCTTCTTCTGCTTCTTCCACTTCATTCGACGGTTCTGGAACCAGATCTTGACCTGCCGCTCAGAGAGACGAAGTACCGCAGCGATCTCCATCCGACGACGTAGGTTGAGGTACTGACTCGAGTGGAACTCCTTCTCCAGCTCCAGAGTTTGGAACCGACTGTAACTCGTTCGCGCTCTTTTAGTATCCACGGAAATACCCATGGAACCTGGAGAGCAAGGAAAATCCATCGATGACGATTTGAGGGATCAGAAAATGCGCTATATTAAGTGTATCGATAGATACACTGTATGATAGAGATATAATATATTATAGGTCAGATATATGTCAATTCCAGTCATTGTTCGACAGATAAATATCGCCATTATTCACAGCAGTGTAATACACACGCAATATTTGTCACACATATCACCCACACACACCAAAACACACAAACACACACGCACTCACCCCCACACATACACAAGCACACACGATCACACATACAATTACACACAACAAATCATGCGCACACAATCACACACACACGCGCACACACACACGATCTCACACGCATGAGCTCACACGCAATCTAAAAAAAACACAATTACAAGGGCGCACACACGCACACAGTGTCACACACACATGCACAATTTCACGCGCAAAAACACTCACAAACACAATTACACGCACACACAATCAAACCCATACACACACACAGACACACACACACATGATTATCCTGACGGGTGTTTGTTCAACAGCCGTTCGAATGGATTTGATTCGATCAGTGACCTCACAATACCTTATGTGTAGCGGATAAAATGAATGAATGAATTTATAGATTGATGGATCAATGAATGTATGAATGAATGGATCGATCGATGAATGGATGAATTGAAAGAGGAAGGCAATGAAACCTGGATGAGTTGATTGTCTATAATTATAAGGATGGACGAACGTTTTGGATTATACAAACATTAAAACATCATGACCGAACTGATAACAGCTTGAGTAATAGCATCAACGATCTAAATAATGATGATGATGATGATGATGACATCACTGCTGCCAAAAAAGATATAACCAATGATAATAAACCTCGTCGTGGTCGTCATCATCATCATCATCATCACCGTCGTTGGTGGCTGACTGGTGGTTTGTCGTATGACTGATGCGATGCACCTACCGTGACTGGCGTTCTGGATCTTCTGCATCCACGGATAGACGATAATTTCTGGCTTCTTCTGACCTCGGCTGACCTCGACCGATGACCTCGGCTGACCTCTGCCAACCGAAACGTCAATCGACGCCGAACTCGTAACCGATATTTGCTCCTGGGCCAATCCTATGTCGCTGTGTTTCGCTTGAGAGAGCACCGCTTCGGCTGAGTTGCTGTCGGATAACCGAGCGTATTTCTGTGAAGTAATGAAATCCGGAAAGACCGGATACGACAGAAATTCCTCACTTTTTAGTCGGCCATTCTCCCCAAGGAACTGACGAAGACCCTCGGAGGTAGCACGGTCTGTGGTCGGCAAGTACCCTGTAGAATACGGGCCTCCGGAAAAATTGAAATCGTGGAACGGAGGAAGGTACCCCTGGGCAGGTTCCGTGGCTGTGCTCATGGCGCCTTGAGACTGGATAGGATGAATTTCGCTCTTTTATTAGCACCAATCCTTCCCACTCTTTGTATCTGCTTCTCCCCCGCCCGTTCCACTTGGTCTGGCGCTCATCTGCATATCAGCTGACTTGATCGGCCAATCACGGCACGTAGTCAGCCAAGCAAAGTCGGACTTCCGACGAGGCCAATGATTGGCAGCCGTAATTGGCTCTTCTGTGGTTTATGAGTCAGAGGGTGGATATCCCCCTTGCCCGCCCCCCTCCCACTAGGCCACCCATCAACTCCACCAGAATCGTCCGTCTCCCACTCATCTACATTCTACTGATATTAGATGAGTTTAATAGATGACCTGATTAGAGTTTTATTAGCCTGGCGTCAAATAGCAAGCAGATTAAATAGCTCGATTACACCATGCGACATCTATATAAACTACAATAGGAATCATTAATTCGTCATAGTTACTCTGTTATTCCTCCTATTTGTCTTTTCCATTCCTCCTATCCCACTTAGTAGATTTATCCACCTTAAACATCACCGCTATATTCTGTCTTCTGCTTAATATTTTCATCATAAACTGCTCTTTGCTCTTCCGTTTAACGCCTCCTCAGTGATAGGCTACAATATCGTATATGTAGATCGCTGTGTTCCGTCAGCTATACTTTCTCAATAAACGGAATACATATATAGGCCTGCATACATACATCTTCATTTTTGTCCCGCTATTGCCTCTATGTTTCTAGTCATCCTACAAACTCACCAAAATCTCTTCCCTTGCTATCTACTATAGGTATTACTCCGTCATACTGCCTCTTCACGAATTATATGCTGATTCCACCTCCCTCGCTGTTTCAACTCGGAACACCATTCACCTTAGACGTCTGACGTCTTTCAGTTTATCTGACTCTCTGCGCATCAATTTTGTTTTGATTTAGTACATGTGAATAAGCTGGTTATCGCGATTTCGCTTTGTGAGCGCTGTAGAAATGTTCAGTCGCTCATCTTCCACCTCCTTCCGTTTCCGCTCTCGCTTTGTCCTTTAACATTACTAATTAGCTTATGCCAAAGGGTGTAATAAAGGGTGTAATAAAAGCCAATTCGTGCTAAGGGTTTAATGCGAAGCTACTCGGCATTCTCTGAGTTAACATGCTGCGCTGTGATCGCAGAGGCAGGGGTTCAACTCCCCGCCAGGGTAAAGCATGTTTCCCCAGGTGTGTTTCACCAGCGACCACAAAAGTCAACGAAGAAATGAAATGAATACGCTGATGATGAGGCCTATACGGAAGACGACACGATCAAACAGAGGACTGGCAATCTACCCCAATTGGTGGTCACTCGCCTTCTTTTGACACGGCTAAATACATTAACTCTGATACAGCTTCGTACGCATGGCTGATTCCCGTGGTTGGCTTTGGTCAATCGTTGTCGTTGAATTGCCACACAGACTTAGCTACCGACCAAATATGAGCTGAACCTTGAGTTCGTTACGTCTAAGAACCTTTTTTTCAATACCAGGGTTAAAAAATCTCAAGTTGGTTGGGAACATTAACCTCCACTGTGGCAGGCGAATTTTGAATGCGTTTTTGTGAATAGATACGTTAAGGTTTGTGGTTTAACGTCGTTCTGATGTAATGTCAATTGCAATGCAACAGCCTCGCAAACATTTCTCAAAGAAACCTGAATGAACACTCGTCGACGCTTCTCAAATCACGTGTTCGAAATCTGGCGTTGTTTGAGAGAGAGTTTGATTAGTGTTTAGTCATAAGACATTCATATTTGCAGGGATACACTGCACTGTCTTATACGCCCTATTCATAATCTCATCTCGTTAGAGACTATTCCAAGGTGTCACTGCGTCTTCCTATGGGGCATCGACCGTGGACGACATCAAAGGGGAAAATCCTATGGCCTTAATAGCTTGGTAGGGTTCCGTGTTGAGGGTGAAGCAATCTGAGAACCCCTTCCGAATTCATGAGTTCTGCTCTATTCCGAGACTCTAACCCTACTTCTCCCCTTGATCTCAAAAGACTTCCTGTGCACCCTGAAGCAACGCTTGCATTGAATTCCCCTACCCCTATAGTTACAGGAGGCGTCATGAAGATGAGAACCCCTATGGACCATTTCATTGCATTTTCCAAAGGTGTTGAATTTGTAAAGTTATTAAACGCCAGAGGTCCAGATGCACCGACAGTCCGAAAATTGGGTCGCCACCTAGCGAACGGCGCTGTGATACTTGCGTCTACGTCAAAATATTACAACATTTTTATTTAATGAATAATATGATTATGTCGTCTCTTGATACATGACGTTGCGCATAGGAAGGTCTAATATTCGTTCTATTTACGTCATGAGACATATTATTTCTATTGTGCTTATTATTTTAGTTGATGTTGTAATTGAGCTATTTTTTAAATTAATCAATTAAATATCAAATATCATATGCTGGTAAAATCTATTGTCCTCAATTTAGCATGTTATTTGATAAAACACAATAAGACTTAACAACAAATCATGATGGTTCACAGGGGCGGCGATCCCTGGAATGGGTGGGGGGTACAAGTCCCCCACCTTTTACAAAGAGGGGATATATTATACGTGTGTCCCCCACATTTCCTGCCCCTCTCATTGTGTGTCCCCCACCTGTCAAGCCAGATCGCCGCCTCTGATGGTACACAACATTTGGCCAGATACAGTGTTCTTGAACGAGCCTTTTGTAGCGCTAAATCATAAGATCTAAGTTATAAACGTTAATATCTAGGTCAATATTAGAGCGGTCGTACACATCCAAGATCACGTGACGCCCAATCACACAGTTAGCAGTTATACATGAAATGCTAGTACTGAACCCGATGCTGAAAACTTTTCGATGGAAACAACTAAAGACATTTTACAGAGTTCTCGTCATGCGCTAAAACGCGCCAAGAATGCCATACACAACTTTATTACACATGCTCACCGCTACTTATTTGTTTTAATATTGTAAATATCTTGCTAACCTCGTCAAGTCAAATGAAATGACTTCTTACCCCCGTAATCAGAGTGATCTTCTTTAATACGTATACCAACTCTGCCCCATCTTGCATTGCTCTTGAATGAGTTGGTGCCCTGCGCTTAGCTTCGAGTGACGCTTTTGTGGCTTGATGATCACGAGACTGTCAATCGATTGAATCGCTCAAATCCAACCCCACAATCGCATTCCATTGGAGAAATTCGGTCGAAACCCATTTGGCAAGCTAACCTTGTTAGCGATTGCGTTGCTGGTACTACTTCTTTCAGTTGTGTTTGATCTGAAGTTTAATTTTAGTGTTGACCCCTAGCGAATGGCGACGAACAAACGTTCGGAAGCAACTGCCGACATTTCCGACTGGTATTTCTGCTTTCTAGGTGATTATGATGAGGAAACATCGTAGCAATAGTAATGGTCCAAATATTTATATCGTAGTGGGAGTCTTAAAAATTGATGAAGCGAAGTCGTGACTTGTAATGACCGTTTGAGACATTGAGGTTAAGAAGCATTTGAGACGAACACTTGAGTTACAGGAAGCCTCTAGCGAATAATTGGGAATTATTCTGGATGATGTTGCTTCACCTAGCGAAATACGAACCAATTGAAGTGACTGTTACACTGCTAAATCTAGATCGATGCTTTAACGCGCTTACACCATCAGCTGAAACGCGTTGAGAGATGGATGGCTAACATTTAAATCAAATCAAATCATTTTTACTTGCTATTTTCAATGTACAAAAGTTAAACATCCACTTCACAAAATTAATGGCAGCAAATGGGAAGCCCACAAGGGTCGCAAGACCCACTAAGTAGGGCGGGTGGCCACAACAGTTCAGCTTAGCGGCATCAGCGTCAGAGACTAGAGTCATACAGTGTCATACAGGAGTCACAGTTACTCACAAATATCTTAACTAACATCTCAATTAGCGACGAACGTCTAGAATAACGACAAACAGCGGTTTACTATAACATTTTACACATCTTAATTACTCACTTGCACCATGTATTCATGAAGAGACCTCTTAACTGACTGACTTGTCAGTTGGCTGATCCCCGCTAAAACTTCGTTCCATGTGAGTGAGCCTCTGGACTTCAATGCAAAAGATCTTGTATTTGTCCTAGCAAATACAGCTCTGCAATGACCCACTTGTCTTGTTGCATATGATTGAGTATCAGCTGAAGTACTAAAGTACTTATCATATATAGATGGTAATTGCTTATTAGTAAATTATTTTGTACATGAATAGACCTAACTGAAGTGTATTTACCTAATGAATTTTTAATAGGTTAAGCCTAATAAAACACGTCATTTATAAAATCACAACAGAACTAATTAATTATATTAAATTTATGTTTTTACGAATACTTGTATTTGTGTATTTGTATGGGGCATTTCCCACCTATAGTTAATAATCTTGTGTGCAACAGCTATAGGAAGAAGCTTTATACAACGACTTAAGATGTTGTGCTCAACTACCTTAACCCTTTAACGACCAGCGCGCAGTAAAACCTAGGTCAGGATCTATGAGTCGTAAAAGGGAATCGCAGTCGTAATCTCAACATTTCTACAGCGGAATGTTAACAGCCTGTATATCAAAAGAACTTATATAGCGCCTTCGGTGTCTGCTTATTTTCGTTATCTGAATTTCGGGCTAATAACGCTGGTCGTTGAAGGGTTAAAAGTTACATGCAATAACTTCAAAAGTTGTGAACGATTGCTCATCGAGTGTCCCGTCATTTAACTTTTGCTCAGGTCCCCGTTTACGGACAGATAACGAAAATAAGCAGACATCGAAGGCGCTATATAAATTCTTTTGATAAACAAGCTGTTAATATTCCGCTGTAGAAATGTTGAGATTACGATTACGATTCCGCTTACGACTCATGCTGTATCTGGAAGCTATTAAATCACCCGCTTATCTAGTCAGTAAGTCTATTACCTACTATGATGTTTTGGGAAATTAGCCATTAAGCAGATTGTTAGTGAAATAAATCCTAAGCCAACTCGTTAGAATTGCACGCGTCTGTTCGGATGAAAATTCCTAGGCCTATATAGCAATTAATCTGGATTCTGTTTTATTCGTGACAGATAGGCCTAAAATCTGCTGGAGAAGATATATATAATTCTGACTACAGACAAATTGAATGTTTTGAAAGCTGTACTAAATCCGTCTACGGATCTCGAGCTAACGTGCAATAAAAACCCAAAACAATACACGTACATTGTACACACTGATACGAAATATGTAGATTTTTATGGAAATATGGAGAAATACATTGAAACACAAAAAAATATATACAGTACACAGGGAGACATAAATATTTGGATATATATGGAAATACAAAGAAATATATATCTTTAAATATAAAGAAATATATAATTAAAATAAATTGGATATACAAAAATATATATAAATATATAGACAATTTTGATATATACGAATTACGTAGAAATACTTAATATTAATGGAATATGCAGAAATGTATAGAAATATACAGACAGTTTTGCGAGATATATGAATTTAAAAAAAAATGCACCATATATATATATATATATTTGGATTTGATCTATGATTAATATAATTATAGTTATATATACAGATACGCAAAGCTAATTCTTGATAACATTCCTATAAAAACTTATTGAGTACATGTAAATTTAGAAATGCCTTTACTTTTTATTTTACACACACACACACACACACATATATATATATATATATATATATATATATATATATATATATATATATAGGCTTACATAATATATTATATTATGCAGGAATCTCTGGTATTAAATACAATATACAATGTCATTATAGACTATATATCTTATGGTGCATATTGCGTATTCATTGAGACATGTATAATATTCTAGATTTCATTACCTTATATAAACATGTACGTAACAATGGACGGCCATATTTAATTTTTAATCATCGTATCAAAATACATGTTAAACTATATGTGATCTCTACAGATAATATCTACTATGTGTACGAATTACGTCTAACTTTATTAGTGATGGCACAGCGCATCTCAATCATTCACCTTTAGTAATCAGTACTTGATTTGGCAAAAATCTTAATTTGTGGAACCAATATTTCACAAAATTCAGTTTTATATCACCTAACTCATGACCAAAATATAGAGAATTATTATATATTAAGTATGATATTAATAATTTTATACTATATATATATATATATAGTATATAGTATATATATATTTCTAAATTTGCATGTACTCAATAAGTTTTTATAAGGATGTTATCAAGAATTAGCTTTACGTATCTGTATATATAAATATAATTATATTAATCATAGATCAAATCCACATATATATATATTTATATATATATATATATATATATATTATATATATATGTATCCATATGCACATATACTTGGATGTATATAGATATACAAACGTGTAGGCGTGTACGTATATAGAAATATATATATGAGCGTGTATATATATATATGTCTGTTCACTATATATATATATATATATATATATATATAATATAAAAGTATTCTTGTGGATGGTGGCAAAGGTAATGATAGGTTGGGTAAGAAGAGGGTCGAGCGAAAGAAGAGGGTGAGGGTGAGGTTATTATCTTGAAGAAAAGAGTCGGCTGCAGGATTGGAGAAGTGTAGACTGACATGATCGATGTCCTATAAATGATTACATGTCGCCAGGCGGCGGCAGCGTCTTAATGGCCACCGCCAAAGGGTCCGATCGGGGAGGGGCGGGCACTGCCGTTGCCATGACGACAACGCCGCTTGCCTAAGCCTCTCGAGTCGGCGACGACTGCAATTACAATTTAATCATCTGTCAAAGGATGGGGGTTCGAAGCCCGCTTCCTCCAGTGTATGGGGAGCTGAGATGATAGGAATGAGGGACCCTGTACCCCTATCACCGCTGGGCGACGCCAGGAACTGCTATTCCGTCGACGTGCTAATATATATATATATATTCGCAAACAGATGAGAAAGCGACGCTACAGATGTTGAGCAATACGTTATGTATGACAATAAGTTATTCCATAGAATACAACTATTACAGTGATTTGTCAAATTTCGCTCAATCTTAGAATCGAATCTCTTTTGTCTGTTACAATTGCTATCAATATCACTGCCGTGTTATTAGAAAACAAATGGTTGGACTGGTGAAAATTAGATAGAGAAGGATATAGTATGCACTAATATTAAAACTCATTCATATTATGCTCATTATTTAATTCAATATTGTCATTTTTAAAGATCGTATTTATATCATTTATATTCTACTAGATTAAACCGTTATTTTATTATTTATTAATATTATTAATTGCTTCATTACTTTGTATTGCAACATTATTTATGATTTCATGTGAATTTGAAGAGAAATCATGATACATTACCATAATATATCTATTTTTTTCTTCTTTTCTTAATATGATTATCATTTACTTTGATAGTATATAGGAATTTAACATATATCATGCATAAAGGTTGTGCTTCTTGGCTCCGCTTTCACAAACTGCAATAATATTATGTACAGGTAGTTACGCTAGATGTTCTTGAAGAAATTGTGCCATGGATGTATACAAATTACGCAGAATTACGTTGGTTAAGTTTGCGTAAGTCTATTATTATTATTATTATTATTATTATTATTATTATTATTAAAACGGCATTCTTTCATCAATCCATCTTCCATTTAGGTATATATTTGTACCCGAGGTGAATTCTGAACGGTTTAATCCTCTGGTTGACGAAACTAATCTCCGGAGAGAGAAATATGGAGACATATTATTTTTATTATTATTATTATTATTATCATTATTATTATTATTATTATTATTATTATTATTATTATTATTATTATTATTATTATTATTATTATTATTATATGTATGACGAATGTATCCGTGTCTTACAAAACGTGTAGTGTCTGCATTTTGAATATATATATACATACTGATTATGCTTGCATAGATGCAATTATATACGAACTTCATGATATTAAAATTTTATAATTTTTTTGACGTCTGTATAGTCTTCTTAAATTTTCTAACACGCCCTGAGTATCTCAGGCGACCAAGGGTAGATCTATAATTGACAAAATACTATTAATCAACAACATAGAATAATCCATGGTAAAAATAATACACGATGCACCGGTAATTACACAATATTAAACCGAATTGCAGTCACAATGCGTGGTATAATATCTGAAGCCCATAATTATTTCGAGCCTCGAAGGCAGCACTGTACGTAATGGTTTTTATATACTATAAGATATTCGTAATTTGCGGCGACGTATTTAGTTTTTCGTTAACCGTTCTACACCTTAAAAGTATATGCAATGTTTAGAAAAGTTTAGCGATAAGGAGAAAGATAATTAAAACACAATGAGATTATCACTATTCGAAAGTCGCATCAAAGAGAAAGTATTAACGGTAACGAAGCATTTGACATTTTTCCATGATTTGATCATTTGATGCCTGGGCGATGACAACGCTTTCTAAATGCATGCAAGAATTTTAAGTCTCATATGTAGTTGCTAAGTTTATGAATTTTACGATTAAAATATTTACAGGTATTCAATTAGGCCTACATATAATTATATACATTCAGCTGCCTAGGATTTTAACGACACCGACAAATGTCTGTACATAAATATATCAATCACATTTCTATATAAATTCAACATAAGTCAAATTTTAATGTGAGTTTGTTGTCGGTGAATATATTTATCTGACTTAACATGTATGACGTTCGGTTGCAAATCTGTTGTATACTTGCTTTGCTTTGATTTGCTTTGCTTTGATTTGCTTTGATTTGATTTGATTTGAGGAAATATTTTATGTTGTTTATGTATACAAGAGCCAGAGAAGTTTGTCTTTCTAGTCATCTCGCTTATATATATATATTATTATTATACATATATAATCATACAAGAATATATATATATTTATATAGTCTATGAGTATATATATATATATAATTATGTGTGTGACGTGTGTGTATTACAGGCCTAAATAATATATAGAAATATATTTCCTAAGCATGCAGTCATGCATACATATATACGCGTAATTAAACACATTGTTACAATATTTAATTCAATTTAATTTTGGTGCATTTTATTTATAACAAAATATTGTTCGTCTTGGTAGGTTATGTTACTTATGTAGAATCTAATTAATGCTTATATTATGAAGTTCGTTGGCGTAGATTGTTAAGGTTTTGAATACATTATGATTATTTGTGTCTATTTGAATCTGTTAATCGATGACACTTTAAAAAGCGACGATGACTGACTGACTCGTCAAACACATATCTTCCCGTTTTGGCTTGATTTTGCGCTGACAGATAACAGTGTCAGATGACGTTGTCAGATGACATTGTTAGATGACATTGTCAGACACTCTGGACTTACGCTGACAATGTCCTTTCATTTGTCATCATCGCAATTACATGCAGTTAAAACTTGAAATTATATATCCGAGTGTTTGCAGCTGTGTGTGTCTGTGTGTGTGTCCGTTTGTGTGTCCGTTTGTCTGTGTCTGTGTTTGCATTGAATACGTGAATACACGATGCATCAGAGGCGAACATTGTATCCGTCAGCGTCGTGGAAATAAATAATAAATAATATCTAATCTTTGGGTGATAAATATTAAATGCAACGCAGTTATTTCTCTGATGAAATCATAAATCAAGCAGAATGAAGAAATGACTGACCTGCTGACGACAACTTCTTCCTCCTCGCCTGAAGTAGACCTACCTAAGTTAGACTTCTCCTTCGTGTTATGAAGAAGACGAGTAAGAGCTCATTCGCTGAGCGATAACGCTGAGCATAACATATGATTGATAATAATCCTCATCACATTCGCAAATGTATACATATGTGCAGATCGCAGGGGTTTCTATATAGACGTATGAATGAGTTTTGAAGCTCTGCAGGGCACGTTTTCTATTCACCCTGCAGTCTTTCGATCTGGCACTGGCAGTTACCCTATAGCAGCCGCAATATTATTCATCAGGCCGTGACTTTTCAGCAGGGCACTTATCCGCTCGCTCATTTTGCCCGCCTTTTAGGCATTTTAGGCAACTACGTAAGGATTATTTAGGCTACACATATCATATAGGAGGAGAAGAAGCCGAGCATTTGTTAGGTTATAACTGCGCGAGGGGTTTATAGACCCATGCATAGATATCAGGGTATCAGTAGCTGTTTTTTTCATAATATATTCTTGGCCCACGCATGAGGGTTGCTAAGCTTCTCCCTCGCCTGCCCGATCTTTTCGTGTCACAGATAGTGCGCTGTCGATGATAACCGAGTTCGATAAGGCGCCCAAATGGAGTGGAGGAGGAGGCATCCATGCATGGTGTAAAATATCAGTGACTCTTCATTTTACTTGGTTTCAGCATATATGAGAGCAATGGGTCATTCCTCTCCATCGCCGCCGGCAGATCTTTCCCTGAGAGTATATACGATCAGTGCAATTGCTATGTATATATATGATTGATTGATTGATTGATTGATTGATTGATTGATATATATAGCGGATTTATGTGGACTCGATTCTCAATATAGTATTTTAGTATTTTAGCTTGGGGCTAAATTAACTTCCAGTCTTCCCATTCATTATCTGTATACTTGTGGTTGCATGCCTAGAATCAGGGCAACAACGCTACAAGTATATCTACAGAATGATCTCTTAAGAAAGGTGGCTTGGTCGCTCTTTAACGACGCTGTGTCATCATGACAAAGAGGATTGGCGTAGCCCTTCTCCTTTATCCGACTTAGGACTGGCACTGCTGCAACTAGCGTTTATCTCGAATATGAATGTCCAACTGATCTAATAAGTAATATCATGCAGTTGCATTTTAAAATAGGGCGATGATGTCATAACTACCCTATTTAACCACGATTGGATCAACGATTTCAGATTACACCTCATTCACCTTAACCCCCCTCCCTTATCAATTGTAATCGCGTTCAGATAACCAGAAAGTAGGGTTAAATCGACTTAATATTATCCCCACGTGGCTATATACGAAATCGATTTAACGTAACCAGAGGGGGGTAACTTGAAGCCGGGATTGTTCCGAAGTAGTGACCTTTAAGGCGGGCGCTACATAAAGTTCCTTGGTAAATAAATAATATACCAGAGTACGTGCGTTTGATCAGAAAAATGAATGGAACTAAATAGACGAGGAACAAATAATATGCAGAAAAGGTGATTCTAAGGTGTAGAAGAGGTTCATATGAAAGAGGTATACGAGTATAACAGGTAATTACACATATGGAAGAGGTACTTGACGGTTGTTTAGACGGTTATGCCCGTATATATTACAATGAGACTGGTTGACTTCAATTTGCATCTTAATTGCCTGTGCACCTTGTCTGTGCTTCTGTCTCTCTGAATGTGTGCGTCTATCAGTCTGTTTCTTTGCCTATATATATCATTCTGTTCGTTTGGTATACACTTTGGGCATACGCCCTTAGTGTTTCTCTATATAGTTCATTTAACACTACATGTATTTATGTCTGTATATTTGAATGTGTGCAAGAACATTATATGAATGCATGTTGGACTATGATCATTTGTACACCGTGCATTTCAGAAGCTTCTCAAAGCCGCGGGAACATGAATGAATGGCCAACATATCTAAATATATGGTTTTGATTAAATAAATAAACTGTCTTTATTGTTAGCTGGCTTCCTGGCTTGCTGATTGGTTGGCTGGCTCTAGTTCGTTTGCTGGTTTTCGATAGAGTTGGTTTGTTCGCTGTTTGGCTCTTTTCTGGCTCATAAAATCCGCTCCTGTAGTGACACTACGTCCAAAAACAAAACACCAGGATATTATCAAATACGAAATAACTGTAACATGCAGTAATTGCAGTTCAACATCTCATAAGCCTATATGCTGTTATGCAGTGGGTTGGAAATTAAGCATGTACGTCTAGGCTATACGTCTGTATGTTTCTGTCTTTGTATCGTTGAATGTCTGTCTCCATCTCTTCTTACATCTCCGCTGCAACCGCATCTGATATGTATCTGTCTTGATACTTGTGTTTGTCCCTCTGTCTGTCTTTGTCTGTCTGTGTCTGTTTCTACTTCGATGCCCAACGGTTCCTCTGCCTCAGTCTGGTTATTTAACTGACAGCCCTTAATGACGGGGTAATCGGAGCCAGATGGGAGATTAGAGGACGGCAGATGGGGGAAGATAAGAGCCACCCTTCATGCAGGTAGACAGGCAGACAAGGAGACGGACGGACACTTGCTACAGACCAGACGGACACACATCAAGTGACAGGCAATGAGAAAGTGACGGACCAAACAGAGGCAGACAAACGGACAACGGCAGAGACGTAGATAGATACAGACAGACACACAGACAGACAGACAGACAGACAGACAAGCACATTGGCAAAGAGATAGTGAACAGACAGGTATGCTATAGAAGTATACCGAGCGTCACACATACACAAAGAGACAGACTTAGACAGAGACAGACACAGCGAGACAGACATAGTGAGACAGACACATATGGACAGACATATATAGACAGACATATATAGACAGACACATAGAGAGACCGCGACGTAAGCCTATACTTGCAGATACCTCTTCAGCATAAGTATTATTATACCATATATTCACAAGACTCATAACCATAGTATACACAGCAGATATAGGCAACGATGGCCTCTGCAGCTGTGTCGCTGTTTAGGATATAATTGTTGAGTGTATCTGAAGCCGCAAAATTGCGTTTGACTGGTCAAGTGTTCAGACAGAAGCCTTTGATGCAACGAAGCAACAAGAGGCAACAGGAGAGAGTGCGGGAAGGGGTGGACGATTTGGGTGGGGCCTAGAGAGGGGTGTGATAGAGGCTTTGAAGTGAGCGCTTGGCACATCAGGCAAAACACAATAGCCTGGCGAATCGATGCGTTGAAGGGGGAGAAACTGGCTGACGGTGTCGGGTGAAAAGTACTATACAGAGTTTGCAGAATAATACAGAATAATATCTGGTGATGGAGTGTGGACCGGCCTCGCACAATTGCATGGGAGATTGAAGCGCAAGATAAATGCCATTTCTGAATCTGAGATTGTCATACGCTGGGATACAAGAAATCTCTGATCGTTCTAGCTCGAAATAGACCTGTAAAGATCGTTCATTAGACCAGTCCTTATATTAATTGATCTACTGGAACTGTTTTCAGCGCTACAACTGTATAATTAGGATAGATTTATACACTGTTGTGTTATTATTGTGAAGCTCTTTATTCTTCAATTCACTGAAATAGCGCTTTCTCTTTGTTGTCAAATATGGTCTTTTGGGTGAGACAGTAGACAAAATTAATGCAGAGAATCAGATGACTTTCATAATCTGCTAACTCGAACTCGGCGATCATTAGACAAACCATCGTCGATCATGCGTATACGCTTCAGTCTTCATGACTTTGAATACGTTGGTTGGTTCCACGTGTGTGCGTGGGCACGCTACCGATGACTCCCTTATATTACTGTGCATTATTTAACAACGACATATGACTCCTCCACTGTTTTTGGACTTTGACAGTGCCAGTTCCAAGCCTGGAGAAAAAAGGAGGGCGGCACCAAATCATCTTCGATATAGAACGGTGTCGTTAAAAAAATCAACAACACAGTGACGACATATTTTCGTTTGCATTGTATTGTATCGTATTTGAGCATTCTTGAAGCGCCTCTAGAAGGGTGAATCGTTCAGAAGCGCTGTAATGTAATGTCACTTAACATCACAAACTATTGCAGAAAACTTCTCGGTTAGATATATGAAGAGGCGTTAAATAATGCTCACTTGCATTGAATAAGCAAGCAGTTTAAATAAGCGCCTTTGGAATTCTTATAGAATAAATGAAGAAACTAAATGCACTCGCATGCAAACAGAGAGAGAGAGAGAGAGAGAGAGAGAGAGAGAGAGAGAGGGAGAGAGAGAGAGAAAGAGAGATTGGTCAACATGCAGACATACACTGATTTCTGTAGCTTCGGAAGACATGCAGACTGACAAACGGACAGCATTGTACACATAAACCCATTGAGATGAAGTACGATGTACACGGCCGACAAAGACAAATAGACACGCAGCAGCGCAGATACAAAGACAGAGAGAGAGAGAGAGAGAGAGAGAGAGAGAGAGAGAGAGAGAGAGAGAGACATAGAGAGACATAGAGAGAGTTGGAGGGTGGCCAATGCGTTTGAAGCATCCAGTGCATGGCTTAAAACCTCTTTCCGTCCAATCTAGCTGCAACAGTCATTCGTGCAGGACAAACGGACAGACCCTAGAGGGTACAGTCAATTCGAT
>OY365807.1:22469676-22519832 GCA_959347315.1 Bimastos eiseni
TCCGTTTAAGTAATTAGTATATAGTACTGTGTACCTATGCATATATATAGGCTTATATATTTGTGTTCATATATATAAAAGTGGGAATATATATATATATATATATATATATATATATATATATATATATATATATATATATATATAGTAAGTGACGGGAATAGGATATATATATATCCTATTCCCGTCACTTACTATTTATTTAAGATATTTGAAATGAGGTATATACACACAAGGATGGGTAAACCAGATCTTTTTGCTGAATCTGCAATAAGTTGTCTGCAATCTGGTAAATAGCGTTGCATGGTCTTACCCCCACATTACGGATATAGGGGTGTGGTTGGAGTAGGGTGCTCGGGCTATTGAGTTTCTTTATTTGGGAACGGTGAAGGAATCAACCTTACCGATGAGGATGGGACGATAATTCCGTTACGGAATCCCCATAGTGAGAAACCAACTGCAGCAAAAGCCCATCAGAGCTGGGAGAAAGAAGTCGGAGACTGAGGTACACAAGAAGATCAAATCGGTCGGTCAGCCTGCAGAGCGAAAAGGGAGCGATGAAAGAGCAGAGGGTGGCTTACGCATTCAAGTCTAAGAGAGATCTACATATAGACCCTAAACCCTGCTGAGACTTGATAACCTCTTGCTTGGTCCTATACTCAGCCAGTGCCAGTCCCAAGCCTGGATAAAAGAGGAGGGCGACGCTAACGATCTTTGCTCTCAGACAGTGTCGTTAAACTGCAACAACCACCTATAAAGCCAGTTTGACCCATTAACACAGGCCCAAACAATACAACAGTCTAACATAGCAATATATATATATTGTCATAGAGCTTTTACTGTTTATAAGTTTTTGATGATTATTCGTGAAATATATAATTCTAAAGAACATCATTATGGTCCTCTAATGTTATTAGTTTTTAATGCAGTGTAAAGTAAACACGCGGATATACAGGCCATTAAATGCCGATGGATCTGAATCTGAGGGGATTCCAACCTCATCCTATTGGCAGCCAACCAACCACTACAGAGGGCCTCAAAGGCACAAAATCTAAAGGTTGTTTCTGTTACAAATGTGGGAAGCCATTAATTATCATAAGACTGTAAATATTGTCTAAACCGAGAAGTATATATTTTAGATATAGTCGAAATATTCTCCGGTTGAATTCAAGGAACGTTGCTCATCGTTGAAATAAGGAAGTAACTGGAAGAAATATTACTGAAATGAAGGTCAACAGCCATTTACAGAATAACTTTTATTAATGTAATATAATGTAAATCTTCGAAATTTCTCAGCGTCACAGAAAAGCAACTTCACGGAGACCAATTGATTCACTGGAGCCAGAGGTCAATGAATTAGTGAATAAATTGCTCTGCATTACAACTGCAGTTGCACCTTCTATAGGCGTGTGCGCACTTCTGAACTAATTGTAAGAAGGGCGATATCAAATTACAGTTGTATTGTATTATTGTATTGTATTGCATAGACGATCCTTTACTTTATACCATGCAGTGATGGCATACAGTCGTTAATATTTCAAGTCGGCCAGAAGGTCAGCTTATAACAGTAGGGGACTATAGTGTAAATGAGAGTCTCCAAAGCTGCGTTTGGGGAAAAGGAGACCAATAATAATCTCGTAAATAGTCAGTTTGTTAGACTTAGGCCTATTCAGTCTTCAGGTCTATCATGCTGCAGTGCTGATGCACTGGTCTATTACTCAGGCCTACTCAGGTCTATATGTCTTTGCCTCTTTAGTGCAAGCAGCGTGGTCTTCTTGTCTGCTCTTACTTCGTTGAAATTGAGGTGCGAAGCAGTCACCCCATGCTTCCTTTCCTATATCCCCTTAATGATTTTACAACCACCTAGGGGCGGCCAATAGGTTCTAAGGACTCAGGTGATAATTTCCCTTTACCTGTAGTATACCTGCTGTGGTATACATATGGCTACAGTACATGCTATAGGTGAACATGGATACAAAGTAAACCCAACGACGGGCAGCCTCTGTAATTTGACGTGGGGCATTGAGTAGAAACATTGACAAGGCACGTACATGATTTAGAAACTTATCAGTTCATATATAGTCATCATTAAATTTCAGTATCGTGCTGATATTTTTATGTTAAACGCTATTAATGCAGGAATTGCCGAGCAGTTGTACTTGGATCACTGACTTAAGCGAGAGTGAGACATACAGAGGTAGAGACGGAGACACAGACAGAGACGGAGACAGTGACGGAGACGGAGACGAAAGAGGGTTTAGAACTGAGAAGAACTCCTCAAGTGTTATAACATATCACTGCAGTCGTTCCATTCAAGTATTTCTTTCTGTCTGCTCCTCTGCCTTCTTCTGTCCTTCCACCTCTGTCCCTGTTATTTATCTCTGTCTGTACGTACCTACACCTCTCTATACGTGTCTTCTTGCTTGTCTGTATTTGTCAGTTGCAAGCCATGCCTGTGAACCACTCACTAGATAAGTCTGTTTATGCGTCAAAATAATTATCTAAGCCTCCTCCTACTCCTACTTCTCCACCTCCTCTTTCATCCCTGTCTTTGTCTGTCTCTGTGTCTGTCTCTGTGTGTCTATATGTCTGGCCACATGCCAGTGTTGAGGAGGATCGCTTCGTCTGCTGAATGACCTAGCTGCAGGAGACGTCCTATGGAGCGTCGTTGATGTCATAAACCCTGCATCAATAATGACTGACGAAGATGAATTGGACTTCGCGGGTCATAAACTCATTAGCTGACAAAGAACTCTTAAGCGCAGATAATTCAGCGTTTTGACGATCTCAAGACGTATGCCATAAATACATACATACGTATTAACCTATATGTGCATTTGAGAATACTCACATTATATATATATATATATATAAATTTATATCGCTCATAATGTTTCATACATGCATCACATCATTGCACTTATATATATATATATATATATATATTATATATATTATATATATTCATATGTGACCCATCCATAATAATCATATGCATCATATACGCGTGTCTACAGATTTTCACACAGTCCCTCGTTGGCCTATATATACATATATATTTATATGGGTCGTATAAAATTATGTGCTGTAACTTTGGCAGATAAAGGTGTTCTATTAAATGCTTGCAGATTGACAGGTAGGCCTATACAAGTGATGGGCTGATGGCGTGTCAATTATACCTGCTGTGAATCTGTTCTAAGAATAGGCGTCAAATGGCAGGGCATGCATCATCTGTCCTGAAGAGAACTGTTTGGCATATATAATTCTGACCATGGTTGAACAACAGAGCGTAGCCGTTCTATAGATAGTGTGTGCAAGGTATTCCCAATGTCTTCACCCGCACAAACAGAGATTTGGGCTCAGGTTATCAACTGCTCCGCGGAGTTGGAGGCCTACACTGAACTATTGATGGATATCGGAACAGAAGGACTTGCTTTATAATGCAATGTAAAGTAATTCATCTCAGCGCCCACAAATGCCACATCAAAGAGACCAGCTTATTCACCGGTGCTAAACTCTTCCACTGCTCGTATACTCTAGCAGAGCCAGTCACAAGCCTGGAAAGAGGAGGAGGGTGACGGTAATAATCTCTATTATGACACTGATCCGTTAAGTAGTAACTCACTGCTATACTTACATCATATAAAAAGCTAATATCTGCATTGGAGGAACTTTAAAGACACAAAGAGCAATCAATCTGATTCAGCTGACAGCCAATGCCTCATAAATAGACAAACAGTAGTGACTATAGCAACTAAATATATGCTATTAACATATTATTTCCATAGCTAGTATGAGCCTATATATAGAATGTAATGTACTTCAACAAATGCAAACAGTTTTCGTAAGAGTGTAAACTAAGAGTCAATAAAATAAATGTATTTTTTCTCACGATTGTATGATATTCATTTTTCTGGATGAATTGAATTCAAGTGTATAACATAACACAAAATTAAAATTAAAACAACTTAAACTGAACACTGTTGAGCTTCTTCACCTATGCACAGCGTTGTCAGGCAAAACCTACTTACACTAGCATAGTGTATGACACATGGTTGTGACTCGCATGGACAACTGCGGTCTTGTCAATCATCCGCTGTTTCAAACACACTACACTAAAGCTTCGCGCTCTTTACTAAAATTTCACGTGGACAACGATTCTTATTGAGACAGTCATCAGGCAAATGACGAAAGTTAACAAATAACATGTCTTGAAAGCATAAATATTAGTAACAAACAGCATACTATGAATTGAGCAACAACAATAATAACAGTAATAGGCCTAATTATAATAATCTCTTTGTGGCAGCCTACAAAGACCTATAATCGCAATAAAAATTACTCATCTCATTTGATTCGTCTTTGTTGTTACTTGCTTTATTAATATTGCTAATTAACGATTTCTGCCCTAATCAACTGTTTTGTTTTCTACAAACAACAATAAAAGGGTGAATGGAGAAAGCGTTGGTTGCTGCCATGGGGCGGCAATTGATGCCATGGGGCGTTAGTCGATGCCGCAGGGTGTCTGTTGATGCCATAGGGGTGTTGTTTGATGAAATGGGTGTTGCTTGAGGCCATGGGGTGCTGGTTGACGGGGAGAAGCATCCTATCTTACAGATTTAATTCACCTGCAAATAAACAAACGGTGGTCAATCATCAAATGATGACCAACAGTTGACCCGGAGTAACCAGATTCATTTGTGATCCGTAACCAGCCGTCCTATCTCTCCACGTTGAGCTATGGTCGACTTTCATCCCATTCCATCCCATTCCATCCCATTCCATCCCATTCCATCCCATTCCATCCCATTCCATCCCATTCCATCCCATTCCATCCCATTCCATCCCATTCCATCCCATTCCATCCCATTCCATCCCATTCCATCCCATTCCATCCTCAGCCAACAAATTGTAATCAAAATGAAAATTGCATCGCATTATGTTCAACGTAATGGATTTTATGGGATTCATGTGATTTTGTTGTCAGGAATGTCTGTGTATTTATCGGGGTATTTGTATAGCGCCTTGCGGTGAAAGATGAAAGGACACGTGATGTTATAAAAATCAATCTAGTGTACTCTAGTATCATGAAGGCGGAAACGGTTGCGGTGCACTTGTTAACTTAGAACGCGCAAGTTCATGACCTCCTATGCATATTTAAAGATACAATCAACAGTCACCCATTCAACAGACATTTCAACACGACTGAAAAAGACATTAAAAGCAATATCAACCATCTCTGGGAACACATTCACTCATTCTCAAACATCCTCTACGCAAACACCGAAGCATCCACCAAGAAACATCCAAAGGAACATTCGGACATATACCACCGCTCACCCAAAAGGAGGTCACGTGAGCTACCATAAACTCTCTGGCACAATGCATAATAATAATAATAATAATAATAATAATAATAATAACAATAATAATAATAATAATAATAATAACGACGATTTATAAGGCGCCGTAAACGCGGCCATATTACTGCAGCGGCGCTTAACAATCCTATAGGAAGTCAGCAGAAAGGATGCTGACTTCCACGACCAGCCACAAGCGGCGCTCCCACCAGACATGTCACCCATTCAACATCCTCAAGACTATTACAGTACATTACACAGTAACATAATAATGTTGTATTGTCTTGGTTTCTTGCATTGTGTTGTATAATAACGTAGTATTTTGGTGTATCGTGCTATGAATTCTGATTCACAATTTCTTTTCGCACGGGTGGCAGTGGTTCGCTAAGCAGACCCCATAGGGTTAAAGGGATTAGGGTAAACATATAATAGATTGGAGCCTTCAAAGGGGCTTTGTGGCTGACCACATCAGCTAGGATTACCCCGAACAGGTAGACTGCGAGGCGGTACCAGCTACGAAGGGCATAGTCAAGTTTCCCACTCACAACCACAGTCATGGTGTTGATTTCGTCGTTATCAAAACCAATATTAGTAAATGTTACACGTATACATTGAATATATATAATATATATATATATAATATATAATATATATATTATATAATATATTATAAATTTTGTATGAATAAATTTGGTAAAGAGAAACAATAAATAATTAATACAATTGATAATTTAGATTTTACACGCCATAATAACGATAAGAAATAATCATTTAAAGATTAGGTCTAAAAATTAAAAGATTATATAAAGATTAGATCAACCATCATTTAAAGATTAGATCAACCATCTCAGATAAATATGTGATTATTCATGTATATAATAAGAATAAGAAATAATCATTTAGCAATAATATCGAATTTCTCAGTTAACTATAGTTAGTCGTATATTACAATGAGAAATTTGATGCAATTGCTAAATGATTATTTCTGATCTTTTTCAAAGCTTGTAAAATTTAAATTATTGATATTGATGACACCATAACTTAATATACAGTCAAATAAATATTGATGTAAATATAGGAATAAATATATCCACTTAGGTTTGACAATATAATACAGAAATAATCCTTCGTTTAGTTATAATTCGCTAAATATAGCCTACAGGAGCATGTAACTAAAGCGTAATAATACCTGTACATATTAATCCATACATAGAAATACGACGAGCGAAACAATAAATAATTAAATCTTCGTTTTCATAAAGCCAATTCAAGTACCGCATCTAAAATTCGGTCCCTCTGATATATAAAATCATCACTAATTCATCACCAATATAGCATATTTAAAATCTCCGAAAAAGGTAAAATACATATTCGCTATTTTGACTTTATAATTGGAATCGGTCAATGCTATATAAATTTTTTATAAGCCTACAATGCATATATAATAAAACGATATATGACGACTCATTCCGGCTAAAATAAAATATATTGCACCTTAATCAATATTAAGACTATAATAGGCTATAACAAGCTTATAATAATATGATATGATTATGACAACTCATTCTGCCTATAATTTCTCAAATGGTAAAATTAAAAATTTTTTGCTTCCCTGAAATAATTTCATATAGGCCTATTATGGTAAATGTTAAAAATATTTTAAACCAAGTCTTTGAATATTTTAAATTTTATATTATGCTGGACTTAATAAATTCAGAATAGGGCACTTACTGGAAGGATCATAAGTATTCAGATTTATCACAACGGTCGTGTATATCAATATTTCAATTTCACATAATTATTGTGGCTAAAAATAGCAATAACAAAATATAATACAGCCATTGGGTTAGTATAAATGTGTAAATTTAAAAAATATATTTCATGTTTCGTACGATCCACGCATTCACTACATGTCGAAGAATTTTATATATGAACTAATTTAAATCACGCAAAAGGCTGTGTAATATATAGAAATAACAAAGTAATAATAGAGAATTAATACATATTCAGAGACTTATGCAACTAATTTAAAATAACCATCACCGCTGTAGCATAACAATAACTAACAAATAATCATAGTAAAGAATTGCGTGTGAAAGAAATAAATTCAAATAAGATCAAATTAATTTTAAACAAATTTATTAGTAGTAAATCAAATTCATATTTACGCGCCTATGTAGATAACATGCATGCCTTTTAACTTATGTTCATGAAATGGAAATAATAAAAATAAGAAATAAGCAATGAAGTCAGGATTTTTATTAATGAGCTCTAATTTTATTACCAATATTGGACATTATTATATTTATCCATGAATCAGTTTTAAGACAGTTAAGGAAGGGTAGAAGCAGATCTTAACCATAGACGAAGAATACCTTGCATACAAATACCAGTTGTACCTCGTGCCAATAACTGCAAAGGGATCAACAAATTCAAGCAAAATATGCCAGCCTTTTTATATGAATATGTTCATTTAGTTTCAGCAGAACGTTTTCTATTCACATAATAATAAATATTTAAATGCACACATAATTAACATATTCATGCAAATAGAACATTCATGTGGATAGATATATACGGACATAAATGCATAGATCTAGCAATACATATATTGTAGGCGAATGGTGTAGCATAATTAGACCGATGACACAATTATTTTAAACGCCTAGCTCCGGAGAATGATAGAAAATAATTTGTTCGTTTAATAAATTCCGCTTGCAGTGTATGCTCGGATTATGCCAGTCTCAGGAAAAGTTAAAGGATGCCACTGATCAGCCTCGTTATATTTCACGGGGTTATTAGATACGTTAAATTTCGGTGGCACTTCGCTTCACTTTGTCTGCTGTATTAAACGCTGTCCATTGATGTGTGACATTTACTGATGAGTGGAAATCTCTTCTTCTTCTGAATCCATGAAGAGTGTAATTCCAATAATGTCATCTTACCAGTAGCCAATATTTTTAGATAGCGTAAATATAATAAAATACTGCAAATAACCCTGACGGGACATCTATAATTATGAATGCATGCATGCACAGTAAGTACTACATGATAAACTTTTAATCATTTATTTACTCCACCAGGTTCTTTGAAGCAATTTAAATCTGACATTTATCAAATGCAGCGCCAAACTAGTAAAATAAAACTACTTTAACCGAACCTTTAAATAGTCTCCAATATATAATTTATGTTCTTGTTCAATATTCACCCTGTATTTCATCCATAATCATTCGCCGCACTCGACCACGTGTCGACGAAATAAAATAGATTCTATTATATGAGACGAGTATTCTCAAAAGAAGCAATATCTCTCCTTCCCTCTGCACGTGTAAATCAACCTGATCTACGGTAGGCCACTTGGGTCATTACGTATTCACGTCTGCATGCATATGAAATTATATATTAAATTATATATACATTATATAGATATACATTATATATATATATATTCACGTATATAAAATGCTTATGATGCATATTAAATATATAGAATGAATATATATATATATATATCATCTATACATTGTGTACAAATATATGTATATAATATATGTACATAATATATATATATCTATATATGCAGAAAACGAAATCTATGCATCATATTGTTCGATGAAACTCATAAATATTTTAGTTATCTTGAAAGCTGTCCTTGTTATATATTGAATGTCATGTGGTATATTAGCGTGCATGGGTTGGCTTATATGTTAGGAACCACGCACAATTGTGTATCTATAAATGAGAGAATAATATAAATGCGACGATATGGTTTAATGGATGCAATCTTTGAATTTCATATTTGTATATACTTCTTTGGTAAGTTACTTTATACAATGACAATGGATATCGATCGATTGATGGAACTAAGCATAAAGACTCCTTCTGTGTGCGTTCTATGACCTGCTTACTGCAATTTAGGATGAATATTTGCGTATATCGAAATAAAACCTTTGAATGCACTTCTCGTCCATACATTTAATCTGTTGGGAGTAAATTAATTTAGAACGGAAAAAGAAATTTACGAGATCCACAGAAAATGGTGTAAGAATGAAAGACAAGCGAAGTTTGAGGCAGCGATCAGATGGACATTGAATAATATATATTGGGCATTCGATGTATGGAAGGGCGTCTTGGGCATTCGATGTATGGAAGGGCGTCTTGGGCATTCGATGTATGGAAGGGCGTCTTGGACATCGGTGGAGCTTTTGGCGCTCAGTCTGCGTGGCTAATTGTTTGTACAAAGAAATGACATTAAGGTTTCAAGCGGACGATCGGCGTGATGCATTCATAAGTTCCGCTTGACGGGAGGCGATCCGGCGACAGTCGAGTGATTTATCTGCGTCTGTACTTCCTCCTGTCCTCTCCGGTTCATGCCAGAATGCCCGTCGCTCCTTCGGTCCGTTGCACGATGCCATTGTTCCCTGCCCACACGTAGCAATCTCGCAATGAACGCTGTATTTATCTTTGATAGGGACGAACAGAAGGCCTTGACAGCCCGTCCCCCGTCTTCTCGAGCTTGTCCCAACCCTCTTGGGGCACGATGAACAGGAAATAGCCGGCGGTTTGTTGACAAAGACATGTGCGACCACAGCCGCGCGTTTTTCCAACTCTCTTTTCTTCCTTTCTTGCTTTCATCTGTCTGTCTGTGCTTCTGTTAATATGTTTGCTTATCTCTGTTGTCTCTGTCTCTTTCTTCTCCATATCGCTGTTCCTATTTTCCTTCTTTCTCGCCTTCCAAGCTCTCTACATCTCGCCGCGCTCGTCCAGCTTCTTCTCCTCCATCTCTCCCTTTGTATATTTATTTCCCTTCCTTCCCTCATTCCACCTACCGATCCTCCATCTTTCCTTTCTACTCATCCCTCTCGTCCTCTTTTCCCATTCCACCCTTCCACCTTTCCAACCTCTGCCTCTCTCTCTCTCTCTCTGTCTCACTCTGTGCCGCTCGTCCTCCTCCACCCTTTCCCCATTCCTCTTGTCTTCTCTGCATGCACCCTGTGTCCACCCCTCACCATCCGGCCAGTGTGTCCTGCCTCCTGTCGTGCTTCAGATGGTGGATGGGTCGTCTGTCGCCCTATTATCGTCCACGGTCGTGTCACGCCCTCTAGCGCCGCTCGACGGACCCCAACGTCTTTCAGGATTCGTTTTTCAAGTGAACGGAGACAGAAGATTTGAATGGCAAGTCCGATCAAAAGGACTTTAATGAGAACACTTGGCCCGGAATCTGTTGCCCACCCTCGCTCCTACCCCACTGCCCCACCCCTCTTCAATTCCGTCTGCCATACCACACTCTATCATGCCTCTCTACCTGCCACTGTCTCTCTCTCTCTGTCTTTCTCTGTCTCTAATTCCTGTATTATTTCATTCTCCCAGTTTGTCTTATTTCCTCTTTTTCTGCATCTCTCTTTCTCTCTTTCTGTCTCGTTCTGCCTGTCTGTCTTGCTCCATAGCTCTGTCTATTTCTGCGTCTGTTTTCCTGGCTCTTCCCTTCCTACCCCTTCCCTTCCCTTCCGCTTCACCCCAGGACTGGGTTATTACACTAGTGAAGCAAAACGACTATGGCTCTAGAGTAGCCTGCTATCGATGGAGCCTATCCTGCCCCTCATCATTAGGGGTCACCCCGGTCGTCGCAACAAATTGTAGGTCACCAAATAGCAACTTCGTCGTCGAGATGACGAGGGCACCTCAAAAGGGTTTCAGAAGAACGTGCAATTTGCCCTAATTATGTTGCGCGGTGGAGATAAGGAGAACGGGAGAGTTGACGATCATAATGCTAGGCTCAGATGACGTGGAATTAGCGAAGGAGAAACGCCACGCCTTCTGAGAAGAAGCTCCATTACAGGCGCTATACAAATGTCCTCTTTCGCCTCCTTCTTCTCTTTGTCAGTGAAATAATACTTCACATCTGCCGCCGTCATTGGAAAATAACTGAATAACTAACTAATTAATTAAGTAATTAAATTAATTAATTAATAAACAAATAAATAAACAAATGAATGAAGAAGGAAGTAAGGAAATAAATAAACAATTAAATAAATCAAAACATGTGTTTATTCCATAGATTGTTTTTGTTGGCTAGTTCTCATATGGTAATGTAAATGAGAAATACTTAAATTTAGCTGAATTTAATGAAGAAGGTTAGAAGGAAAGTGCAATTCTTTAAGCCAAACTTCGGTGTGAAGTCTAAAATCTTATTTCAGTTGTCCTAACCTTGGCATTGTTAATCAATCAATCAACCAATCAATCAAAAGTGCTTTATTGCAACCAATTGAAGTAAAATGCATCGCTAAAAATGCACAAAACAGACATAGTATTGGCTACAATGGGAGCCTCAAAAGGGACGCAAATCCCGCCATGTAGGGACCCCCGTGGAGCAACCTTATCAAACTAGTAAATGACAATTTCTCTTGATTGCAATTTATTTATAAAATGCAACAAGAAACCAGATGAAACAGAGCTTAACTATATAAAGGCAGTCATATGCAATTGCCGCTGGGACCGAGATCTTTTTACAAGATTCTGCCCTGGTGACGATTTCATCCCTCGACCTTTCGACTGACACATTTCAAGGTATACGCTCACCAGTGTTACCACTAGACTATTTCTAGACTATTTAGACACATTCTAGATTAAATTGCAGCTAATCCTAATTAAAGATAATGCACTGCAATGCATGGCATATCTATTCTACAGGCGTGTCGCATCTATGGCTGGTATCACGGACATCGACTGGATATATGTGAATGAATTGTGGCTATCAAACACGCACATTACGATGGGCTCACTCGCTATAGAAGCCAGGCAATAGACGAAAGCAAAACATATATATGTGTAGACGTATTATTGTAAATGGCAGCTTCTAGAAGGCACTCGTTAGTGTAGCACACGGAGGGACAACTGACCAAGCAGAGGGACAAAGCTCTAACAGAATAGACTCACAACCCTTGCGAAACAAGAACGGTGACAGAAGACTGAAGATACCGAATTTTTAATGGACGTCTATTCAAGAACAGAAGATCAAAATTATCAAAAGGCTGAGCTTGATTGTGCATGGTCAAACAATAGCCAGAGGTGTGACAAGGATGATACCATTTGTTTCCGATCTGAGGGACCTGTGACAGGGAATAGATGAGGTAAAGATTTTAGGACGAGAGTTAGAATCGTATATTCAGTAACTTGAGTTCTATGGGTGAACACGTGCAATCAATCAATCAATCAATCGATCGATCAATCAATCAATCAATCAGTCAGTCAATCAATTAATCTATAATATCTATCTATCTATCGATCGATCGATCGATCAATCAGTCAATCAATCAATCGATCAATCAATCAATCAAAAGTTTTTTTTATTGCACAAGCCAATAAATGAAACGGTTTGGCACAATGACAATCATTTTACAATCATTTCACAGTCATCACAAACTTGTAAATAGTTCATCGTAGAAGTCGTCGCACAGTCTTATAATATCCATGTTATTGTCGTTTTATTGTATTTTGCAAAGTAATGTCAACGTTGTCTTCAGCAATGGTAGTCATCGACATGTGGTAAGTCTCAAATACGACAAGTGTTCCAAGTATACGATAGGTGAACCGCATAATTATGACACTGTCTTATTGGACGTGTTTTTCCACCGTATAAATTATGGCAGTTCGTATGTCACCGTGCGTACACCAAGCTATACTGTCAAGTCTCTTTGCATTAATTCGCTGGCTGCATGCAGCACACACAGAAACGATGTCACTCATATCTGCATCATTGCAATCCATTCGTCTCTACTGACTGACTTACTGGCGCGAAGTATAAAGAGCTTCTGGCGAATGAACTTGTCAACAATATCGTCACATTAAATTGGCAACTGCAGATATAATATGGTCTTCAAACTCTCATGTTGTACTGCAACTGGTTAATAATATTTCGGGCATTGGAGTGAACTTACAAATTTACAATAAACTCAGGAAAGTCAACTATGCACACACGCTATGTCAGGAACACTGTCTGAATTCCGTCATAATAGAATTACCATCGCTTCGAAAAGAAAAGACGTTAATTTAGATACATAGATGAGGAGTGTCCGTGGATTTCAAAGCGCAGTCACAACACGTTTAGAACCGATAATTTGACGTTTATCAAACTGTAGCGAATCATTCGTTTGCTAAGAAGATTTGTGTTTCATGCAAATATGAAAACCATTCGCGTTTTAAATAAGAAATATTACCAACTGTCAAAAGGCAGTGTTTGTATACATATTTATATCCAGCAAAAACTTTCTTAATGTCTAGTCATTTCAGAAACTATTGCATGTGATTACAACTCTCACTGATACATATTGTCTGATAATGACTGCATCACGCGATCGTCCCCAAGTAGATATTGATGTGGCGCTATACATTGCTATGCATGTAAATTAATTAATCGGATAATCAGTGACCAAGCTATTGGGTTAATGTATGTATAAAAAGTCCGTGCACAGGCACTGAAAGGCAGACACGCCTCACCCTAGGAAGTTCCTATGCAGTATACAAGGCCAATCTAATAATAGAGAACAGCCATTTAGGCCATCATCACTCAACTTCTGATGTCGGGAATTTATAATTACGTCGACGACGACGACGATGATGATTATGACGATGACGATGATGATGATGATGATGATGATGATGATGATGATGATGATGATGATGATGATGATGATGATGACGATAATAATGATGATGATGATGATGATGATGATGATGATGATGATGATGATGATGATGACGACGATGATGATGATGATGATGATGGTGATGATGATGATGATGATGATGATGATGACGACGATAATGATGATGATGATGATGATGATGATGATGATGATGATGATGATGATGATGATGATGATGATGATGACGATAATAATGATGATGATGATGATGATGATGATGATGATGATGATGATGATGATGATGATGATGATGATGATGACGACGATAATGATGATGATGATGATGATGATGATGATGATGATGATGATGATGATGATGATGATGATGATGATGATGATGATGATGATGATGATGATGATGATGATGATGATGATGATGATGATGATGATGATGATGATGATGATGATGATGATGATGATGATGATGATGATGATGATGATGATGATGATGATGATGATGATGATGGTGATGATGATGATGATGATGATGATGATGACGACGATAATGATGATGATGATGATGATGATGATGATGATGATGATGATGATGATGATGATGATGATGATGATGATGATGATGATGATGATGATGATGATGATGATGATGATGATGATGATGATGATGATGATGATGATGATGATGATGATGATGATGATGATGATGATGATGATGGTGATGATGATGATGATGATGATGATGATGATGATGATGATGATGATGATGATGATGATGATGATAGTGGTGATGATGATGATAATGATGATGATGATGATGATGATGATGATGATGGTGATGATGATGGTGATGATGATGATGATGATGATGATGATGATGATGATGATAGTGGTGATGATGATGATAATGATGATGATGATGATGATGACGATAGTAATGCATGTAATGTGATAAAATTGTTGTTGCACTAATGATATTTGTGTTGTTGTTGATAATTATCATTTGAGAAGAACTAGATGGTAATCATGAGTACAATTATGACATTTTTGCCATTTTTCACAATGATGATCGGATGAATATGCCAGAGTGTGTCATCTATCAGCAACGCATTTATTTAGCGCAGTTGAAACAGTCTAATAGTAAAAAACCACAGCATTGGTCATCATGGGGAGGTTACCGTGAGGTTACCGTGGTAGATAACAAATTGGTGTGAAGTAAGCGAGATCGATTCCAACTACAACTACCATCCACAGCGCTGACTAGTCCTTCCATTCGCTAGGGAGCGGGTTTGGTCAAATTAGACGCAGGACGTGATAAGCGCCTTGCATGACTGCCGCACACTTAAATTCGACTGCCGTGGTATATCCTGCAGTGTGATCCTCCGTTCCAACTATACTCGTAATCATATAGCGGGGTGTCAGTTTGAAATCAATGAGCGCAGATTAATATTATCTTGTACGCCACTTCAGAAACTTGACCATTTGCGAGCATTCCTCTTGCGGCTGTTGTATAACCAGGTATAACCAGACGTCCTTCTGCAAAGCGGTGGCGCCCGGACGAAGCCTAGCATGCACTATCCTCCGCACAACATAGCGCTTCTCCGTAGCTGCTGCTATATCTATATAGGCGAGGAGCAGCGGCTGTCGTTTCTCTTCCGCTGGTCGTTTGGCGTCTGCTGTCGTTTCTAGATCGCTCGCATAAATCTAATTCCGTTTTTCCGCACGTACGATCGCGGAACCGGATCGTCGACTAAGTGAATTATCCGGACTATCAGTCCGTGAAACGATACGACGCGTGGACGCACGAACGGACGGATCGACGGACGTGGTTCGAACGAGGATTCTGTGTCGATGGGGGAGGGTGAAAAGGGAATCGGGAGGGTTGATGCGAACGGGTGGGAGATAGGGGCGGGGCTGATCGATCGGGCAAAATCGAATCTCTTGACAAACCCGGTCCTCGAGCGCATGCAACGCCGGACATACGAAGCAACCCTCTTAGATTATCGAAATGAAACGTAGGAGCGCGTGGCTGGCGTTGATAAGAGATAGAAAGGGACTGAGGAAGGGGTGGCGGGACCTTGGGGAGACCACCCGCCTCCATGGGTGTTGATGGTCTAGATCCTCCATTCTGTCGCTCGTCCGTCCGTCTGTGTCTCTACTTATATCTCTGCGTCTGTTTCAGCGAGTGTCTTACAACGTCTTATATTGCATGCGTCGCCTCGATCTCCGTTAGCTTCTCTCTGTCTGTCTCTCTTTCTCTGTATCTCTCGATGCATCATCTTCGTTTCCGTGGACTTCTGTGTATCTGTCTGTCAGCTGAGTAGGATGTCAGGTTGTATGTTTGTCCATTTACTCACTTCCTTTATGCCTGTGTTTTCTTGTATACAAGGTCATGCGTGCATGGATGAATGGATGAAAATTTATGGATGATGCATCTCTCCATCTGTTCATCTGCATCAATTTCCTTCACTGTTTCTATCTGGTTCATCTCACTACTCAGTCAGTTGGTCAGTCGGTCGGTCGGTCAGTCGATTGGTCGGTCAGCCTATAGGTCAGTCAATCATCCCTTCGGTCATTTCGTCTGGATAAACAGACTGGATGTCTGATTGATTTCTGTCTGTTGTGCTGTCATATATATATACATATATATATATATGTCGTTCTGTTCGGATGAATGCCTCTGTAACTGTCTATGTCGATATTTTTTGTCTTTTTATTTTACTGTTTGTACTTTATCTGAGCTTGTCTGTCTGTCTGTCTGTGTATATGGCAATGCTTCGAGGCAGACAGACAGACAGACAGACAGACAGACAGACAGACTGACTGACTGACTGACTGACTGACTTGATGGTCGGACCGTCCGTTAAGCAATAGTTTCACTCATCAAGTGATTTCCTGTTTGGATCCAAGTCCTCCTTTAATCCAATAATCAGATAACGACGTCATATTGGCCGTTGCGCTGTTTCTCCTTCTCTCGATCAATACTCGACGAATATTGGCTCGATCTCCCGCGGGATGGGGCAGCGCCGAATTACCATGGCAACGCAGACGCAGCAACCGCGAAGAGGGCTTAAAGAACGGCGGAAATTGGATGAGTGGAGCGCTAGAGGAATGCCTAGATCCTGAAACCATTTGGGAAATTCCAATTCTAATCCCATTCCTCTATAAGAGATAAAGAGCCAGAGAGGTTTTCGGTGGCTGGCGTCATGGCGGAAGCCTTGGAAGAGTCTGAATGTTGATGTGGCGAGAACGATCATGATACATGTCTAATTTGTTAAATAAATGTCTGGTGCAAATACAAATTGGTTGTGCTGTACATCTCAACTTTAAAGCGACCTTCTGCAGTTTATACACATGTACAGTATACATGGACGTACATGTGTGTGCAAACACTCTTAGGCATATTTCGGTAATGTATGTTTATGGGTAAATGTAATAGTATCACTTCATAGTAACATTTCAAGAGCCATCTACATCGCAACGAAACAGATCAATGTGAGGCGCCTTAAGATCAGGGTCCGATTTGTCAAAATAGTAGCAAAGGGGGTTTGGCTGGTGAGAATCAATGGGAGAGTTCCGTATACTACGCTAACGCCTTTGTAGCTGAAGCTGGTCTTCAACTCCCTTGAGCCCTTCCCCGATGATCGAATAGCCTGCCGCTTAAGGTGAGCTTGTGTTGAAAAAAGGTAGGCATCTTTAAAGTTAGACAGTTCCTTCTCCGTCATCCGGAAGCACGGAATCAGCAAGTGACCTCAGAAGTCTGAGCGCCGATAGTCGATCTGGACTTTAATCGAGCGCATTATAGGAATCGGTCGAGAACGTTTTAAGTCACAATAATTATCATATGTGAGTTAAATTACACCTGACAATGGAAATCGAATTCTTAGAGCACGGAAGAGTTGAATCGCATGAGTACAGACCCCATGCAGTCACTGATTCTGCAGCCAGTGTCCAGTGGATGTTTAGGTATTCAACATAGTGTAGTGGCCTCAAACATCAGACATTATACCGTGGATCATCGGATGTGCCTGGAACGATTGATCCCAGCTGATGCACTGCCCTGCACAGGCAGGCAGCCAGACAAATGGAAAGACAGGCGGACAGATCATGGTGTAAATCACAATGAATCACCAGCATCATTTTGAATCATGAGGACTCATTTAGAATTGCGATGCACCTTGTGACATTGACGTGTGTAATATTATTCTGTCAATTCCCCGCTGAGTAGAAGTCGATTGCTGTCTGAGAGCCTGTCCGAATACTCTTCAATTCAGTCCTATCGCAACTGTGAAGCTAGAGCGTCACTCATCGTATTTATAACAGAAATAATAAAACATAATATAATTAATAATATTGATTAAAATTAGATAGTAGAAATGACTCTGAAAAATACTGAGAACAAATCAACAACAGTATAAGCGACGATACTACAACATTAGCAACGTGCTATCGTTCTTACTATCGTTGTAATTACTGATGATGACAACGACAACGGTTATGATGTGATTATAATGAGATGGCGACAACGACGACTACAAAGTGCTGTGAACTCCTAATCTTATGATTATGACACGTGACGAGTCTGTTCTAGTTGTTGCTGTTGTCAATGTTGCTGATGTTGTTGTTTTTGGTTTTGTATAGGAACCCTGGCAACGCGTGATGTTTCGAAATCAATCAACCATGGCTGATCCACGGAGCTGAAACTTCTAAGAGCGTCTGATCGCATGGTGAAAGCTTCTCATGAGAAGCGGAAATGAGAGACTGGTTGATGATAGAGGGCGCTGCGGTCGTGTCATCTCCTTTGTTCGCCCGTCTAATGACCGATGTTCCCTCATCCCGCTAAGTACCCATCGGCTTAGAACGGCTGGGCGGCCAGTCAACGGGGCTCTCGCCAGATGGCCTGGCTTAGCCGATGGCGGATTAGCCGACGGACGGACAGACTAAGCTCGCCCTGCAACTGCGCATAGACGCCGTGGTGGTCAGAACGAGGCTGCTGCTGTCGCCAAACGCCCTCTGCCGACGAGGACTGCAAACCTATCAAATTACGTCAATAGAAGCAGTTGAGCGTTTGACGAGATCTTGCATCGAAAAGGACCGTTGATGTTGACCTTGCGTGACCCCAAGAGAAGAAGAGTGTGACCGATAACAGCGATTATGTTATTTCCAGTGTTAAATTATATCTTGTGACTGCATTGACCGTTGACGCTTAGCTTACCTTACCACGACCAATATAATAATAAACAGTGCTATATATGTAGTTGTAGCACACAATTTCAATCTCCATGGCTACGATGGCTGTTTACCTCAACGCTACACGAAGAGTGATGATTGACAGACACGTCACTCAACATTTTAGCCTTCCTAAACGAGCAATTGGACAACGATCCTCGTGCGTGCATGTATTGCCCCAAATGTGCATATATGCATCAACTGGTTATTTGATTCGCTGCCCTTATTATTCTAGTTGCTGCTTATTGAAACTGGTAATGTTACGTATATATATCAAGTGCATTATAAACTGGTTTTCAGTTTTTAAAAAAATGGGTTTTCTCATCCTGAATATGTGCAGGAGGATTGTTCCAGGCATGCGTCGACCCTGCAGAGACCTGAAAGAACCAATCGCTCATCTTAGTAACTGACACGAATAGATCAACCGACTTTGTTGATGGCATTTTTGGCAACCTATTAGGCTCGTCCGTTAGCGACCTATATGTGTGTTATTTGTAAAGTATGCCATGGTGTGCAATTGTTCAGATATGTATACACCAGGATGTTAAGTTTTGTATTCGATGCGCTCGCCGATATTCTGAGCCACTGAAGCTGATCTCGCACACATCGCGGTTGTCATGTGATCGAAGTTTTTAAATCGTCTGACTAGAGTCACTAGAGTCACTAGAGTCACTATAGACGGACGATCAGCAGCAGCGGCGTTGATGACCGCCTGAGACCGAATGATTTTGCGCTGGGAAGGACCAGCAGAGACGACATTGCAGTAAATCGATTCGGCTCCAGATTAATGTGCATCTTACTGAATTGGCTCTTATATATAGCTATATGAGGCAACATTGTTGGGAATGATCAGGTATCTGATCAACGGGGCTTGATATTCTTATAACACACTGTCTTTTTACTACTTTGCAACGAACTGCCGACCATTGATCTATGAATGGTTTCTTCCAAAATAGACGCCGTATAGGCCTAGTATATAGATTCATAAGCATTGTGCATGTAATACAACACTGGGCTATGCATGTATGTATGCATTGCATAATAATACAGCTGAATGGCATCTCGACTGTGGCCTATATTATTTGATTCGTTCATGAAATGACATTAGTGTCTGGCTCTGTAATCATATAATCAAATAAGTGTGTCTAATCAATTGTAATCAGTAATGAAATGCGCTGTAAAGGTCAGAGAGACAGACAAACACAGAGAGAGAGAGAGAAAGAGAGAGAAAGAGAGAGACAGATGGAAATTTGCAGAGACAGTGAGAGAGACAGAGAGACAAAGAAAGAGTGTGTGTGTGTGTGTAAAAGAGAGAGACAGTTAAAGATAGATAGATAGATAGATAGATAGATAGATAGATAGATAGATAGATAGATAGATAGATAGATAGATAGATAGATAGATAGATAGATAGATAGATAGATAGATAGATAGATAGATAGATAGATAGATAGATAGATAGATAGATAGATAGATAGATAGATAGATAGATAGATAGATAGATAGATAGATAGAGAGATAGAGAGATAGAGAGATAGAGAGATAGAGAGATAGAGAGATAGAGAGATAGAGAGATAGAGAGATAGAGAGATAGAGAGATAGAGAGATAGAGAGATAGATAGATAGATAGAGAGATAGATAGATAGATAGATAGACAGAGAGCGAGAGAGAGAGAAAGAGAGAGAGACAGAGAGAACGACAGACAGACAGACAGACACAGAGTTAAATAAGGATGAACATGTACACAACATGCACTGCAGTGGACTTCTATACGTATTATAAGTAATCCCAATTACCCCAATCTTCGAGAGGTGGGTTAGTTGGTTAAATGGTAACTTCTATAGCGTCAATTCCTATTGCACAAGGCATCAACCGAAAGCGCCTCAAAAATCCGCAAAGCGTGGGGTCAATATTGACACGCTCAGTCGACTATGCAGATAGAAGACCTGTGGCGAATAAACTGGTTATAATTCAAACAAAGCGTCCATTATTGAGGTTATCCAGGTGAAGTCTTAAAGCGTATCTATAATTAGACTACGGCTTCCAAGTTCCAGTCATATATTATACCCGGAATCCCTTTCATGATCATTTTCACAAATAATAACATATTTAATGAGATCTCCTTGTTTTCAGGCCCGTTGAATTCGGACCTAATCTTACTTAGAAGTCGGAAGAAATTGGCAATTAATGTTCCTCATTTCCTACATTGAAACACGTCACTTGACAGCATTGTCGGTTGATGTCATATCACATTTCAGCAATTGCAAGCACGATCTGCTCATTAGACCATACAGGTGGCTGACATATGTACACAATCTCTTTTTCAATTATTAGTCAAAACTACACAATGACGTTGTTTGCTTGGAAGAGGATTTACCAATTCAACCGTATACTAATTTTTAATGTGCAATAGTGTAGAGAACCTTCTTCAGCACCTCCCAATTCACATTTAATTATGTAGCTCGGTTTTAGGGCTGAGATTTTGCGGGAGGGGTTCCTAAGCAGCTCCACTGCTGTGTTTGTCCCATCATATTAGAAAGTAATTCTGCTTAAAGTGTTCATACGGTATCAGGCCTATATATCATGTATATACTTCGGCGTGAACGACGAGTCTCAGATATATAAGAGGTACTTTAACTACCTTTATATAGTTTATTAGAGCAGCCGCAAGGCCTGTATGTTAGCTACCTGTATGGTGCAATGTGCAGCCTGTTAGTGAAATTGCTGATGTATACCTATGTTATGAAGGCCGATATTGCCGCGATATGTCGTTAACCTGAGCAAACGAAATACAAAAAAACCGCCAGATTTTTACAGATATAGTGTATCAAGTATACAGTGTGGTGAGATCGATACCAAAGGCTATATATAGACAGCACACGATGTAGTTAAGTACTGGATACATTATCATGAACTATATGTTTAGACACTTAGTGTATAGGCTGAAAAACAACATTTATATATAATGTCTGTCGACGACCAACAATGACATGGAACTGTCGCTCACAGCAGGCATAAATTGTCTGCATAGTGTCTTCTTCCTAAAACGATTTTGTCTCGTTGCTTCAAAGGCATACACATAACCTCTGTCCAGCGTTTACAAAGACTATATTTCAGACAACATTTCTGGTCACATTAGCATCTTTAGTTTTCAGACATCAATCTTATGATTGTTGTTTCACCTTGATTGCTCCTTCACTCAGAGAATTTGTACACGCTTGGCAATAAGTGTTCACAGCAATGTGTAAAGATCAGTCACAAGCAATCATTGTTTGTTGATGAGCATTTACTAATTGGGATTCTCTCTACAGCCATTTGGTCAAAAGAGAAGCGACCGATCGATTTCTCACCTGTATTACCTGGATTACAATCCCGTTCATGAATATGTTATGTGAAGGAACTGTGCAGAACCATGTATATTGTCAAATGGTTCCCCGACAAATAGTTGTTGACAAATAGTTGACGAGAAATGATCGATGACAAATGGTTGAAGAAAATTGGCTGACGAAGAACGAATGGTTTGCGGACAAAAACATCGCCACCAAAAAGTTATTAATCGTCCACTGAATTCGGTAAAATAGAAGTTGGACTGATGATAATAATGCATACTTAAATAAGGTTTAATTAATGAAAGAACTTTTTAACAAATGGATGATATATATACGAAAATAATCCACGCTAAAATATATGTAGCATATTTGAAACAAATTCTTGTTTAAATAGAACTAGATTGATTAACATAATTCTTGCTGAAATAGAATTTGGATTGGCAAGCATTATAAAAATCAATACAGCTTCTAATTCACCAAATACAATGGGCGATAAAGAACATTTCGGTCGTGAAACTCTTGTGCGTGAACCATTTGTCGTCAACTAAACATCGGTGAACTACTTCCGATTGCCATTTGCCGTGAAACCATCCAGAACCCCAGAGGTCTACATCTTCAACCATGCAGGCCTATTGATGAATGTCTCCAAAAACCCGAAAGCACACAATCAATATTTCGCATTTATCACTGTCATTTGTAATTTCTCAGACCAATTCAGACACAGCGTAGTCCGCCTTCAGACATCACTTGTAAAAGTGCTTCGTTCAGTGGTCGCCGCCTTGCACTGCAAAGTATGTCAACTATGTGCAATCAGGAGGGCAAAAGCATGCTTGTAATTAGGTTTGGCACCTTTCACAGCACGTTGCAGCACTTGCCTGACGCCGAATAACCATTCTCCTTCTGCTAAGTTCCTCGCGTACGCTAGGTGGCTAAGCTGCTATGGTTGGCGATGCCGTTGGGTGACTCAGTCTCTATGTGACCATAGACCGCGAGGTGTCGCTTCTTCGTGATGTTTTGCGTTTGGCTTTGCGGGGAGAATGAGAAGGTGACTGCATCCAGTATAGACGACGGGTCCTCACACAACGTTATACGCCCGAGAAACGAATTTGTACGTCAAGTCAACACAAATTCGGATCTACAGGGTATGCGAAGTGAGGACGAACAGATCATCAACAACAGCATCGAATGCCTTCCGCTGTCCAACGAAACTGCCGTGTGTTTATGAGATGTATTGGCCTAGAAGACGCCTCTCGACCATGTCGTACCTTGTCAAATGGGCAGCACCCATTTGGACCGTCTAGAAAAGAGGCTATAAGTCACCAAAAAGGCGCTACGTAAATAACCCGGTACGTGCACGGAATTGTGCGCGTATTTGCACGACAAAGCCAATAGCTACATAAATTGATTAGCAACCAAATAATGTACATATGACTTTTTTTAATTTTACTAAACTCATGACCACTGCACTCACTGAAATAAAACCTGTTCATTTCGAGGATTGTCACCTCCTACCGGACAATTTTTATTGCGCTTTTAAGAACTACTGTCTCATAGAGCAGGTCTTATTTAGAGCGGTGACTGTGGTCTATAGCCACTCACTGGTGCCCTCTTATCTATACATAAGCAGAAGAAAAGCATGTAACTGGCAAACTAACTATGTATCTTCCACAAAAACATTTGATCCACTCGACCGATGGCTCCCAAATTTTGCACGAATACTTCTTAGCACCGGAGGAAAAACATATGGGGATTGGCGATCAAAATATCTTACTTCTTCCGATCATTTACAGCGATCATTTTAACGAATACAGAAAATAAACCGCCATTTTGTGTCGAGTACATCGTGGCAAAGTTCGACGATGCGGGGAATTCCCCGACGGCAAAACGGATACGACACGGGACACTTTGGTCGGCGGCCACAACATTTCACAACACAGGCGATCCGCCGTAGGTGGTGAGGAACAGTAACAACCACAAAATTTTTATCAACTCGAGCGATTGCTCTCAATTTTGCACAAATACGTTTTGCAACCGAGAAAAAACAATTAATAAATGTGGTTCAACCTGGGCGTTAGATGACGACCTTACGATTGAGGCGACAAACATTTCACAATACAGGAGATCCGCCGCAGACGTTAACAGCCACCTTCACTTTGAGTAACGGCCACTTTCGCTAAAAATGTGGTTCGACCAGCTTGGGCAGCAATGTTTAACACATTTCAGAATTGTAAAGACTACCTTACATTATTTCGACCCCGGCAAAGCCGGGTAATTCAGCTAGTATATGTATATATATATATATATATATATAATATTTCGAAGAAATTGTCAGGCATGGGTTGAAAACAAATTTCATCCAAACTTCGTCTGATACCCTTACTATGTCGTATGTCTGCATTCATGAATAGATATACAATTCGGTCTTTCGGTTTCTCTGTATTTCCCTGTCTCTTTTGAATGAGCAGTAATATCCTGCAGTCATTTGCGTCTAACAACGTACTGACTGCGACAGTATCTATTGTCTTTGGATATGCGTACCTTTATAATCATCACAACTTGTGATGATTATAGCGTGATTCAACTTACATTACAATACGCTAAAGTAAATATAATCGGAACTTTCTAACGACAGTACCAGATATCAGCCGATGGCACGCCAAAATAAAACAAAGTCCGATCGATATCCGAGAAATCAGTGTATTGATAGATTGCGTTACAATACTATTGCTCAAACTGCATTATTCACTCTCTATTAACTAGTATGAAGATAGACCGGTTCGGTTATTTCATTTATTCAGGCGCTATACAAATTCTAAGGAAAGCGATCGATTGCATCGGGTATGACGAAGCCCCAAGGGGTCGTGACCTTGCTCATTTGTCTTCCAAGATAATCAGCCTATCAGCACATAGGAGCCGCGCTTGCTTGGAAGACTGGGAGGAAGAGGGAAAAGAGAAGGAGAAGCAGGAAGACGGAAGGATGGAATGAGGTTGGAGTGGAGGACTTGGCAGCATGAACAAAGAGAGCAAGAATGAAGGAGAATATCAGGTGCAGCTGGAATAAGCATTGTCGGTGTTAGGGATAAGACGGGAGAAGGAAGAGAAGAATGGTGGATGGGGGAGGAGGGGGGCAGGGGGGGAGTGGGGGGGGGTGTGGGGGAGGTAGTGGGGGAGGGAACGACGAGATACCTCAGAATTGTACACAGAAAATTACAGATTCATTGAGAGATATTCAGAACTTAGTTCTAGAATAATTGAGGAACGAAAGAGTAGAACTTGTTCATGAAACCCCTCGAAATGTCTGCTTCATTTACTGAATGCGTTTTAGGCAAGTGCGCTGGCGAGACTGGGCGTACAAGGGAATAATGGACAGATGAAGAAGGAATAAAAAGAGCGATTGAACAAGTGAGTATGTGAGAGAATGGTTAAGCCAAGTGATCCAGCGAACGACTGAATTAGCCATTGCGAATGAGATGATTAAAAGGAGTCATGTATACCAAACACTGTATGGACTCTGACATTGCCAGTCCCAAGCCTAGAGAAAGGAGGAGGGCGACACCAAATCATCTTCGATATGGAACGGTGTCGTTAAAAAATCAACACACTCTTCTTCGTTTGTGCTATATATGGGGCATTCAACGTGAGAAGGGTAGAAGGGTCTACAGATTCCAGACCCTATCATCACCTCACACCGGGCAACCACCCTCAGATCCAGGCGGATTCTGCCTGGAATGACTGAAGGAAGAAACAGACGAAGCCCAGCGCACATGCACACATGGTGAGGAGATAGAGAGGGAATGGGAGACATGGAAGGGGCGTCGAAGGTCATTTGTACCTGTCGAGCTGAGCGCCTACGTCTGATAGGGATGCTGCTGCTGTTACGTAGGCTGAGATGAAGGGATTTATCTCGGGATGCGGATCGCTGGATGAAAATTTGATGAAGTCTCCGACAGCTTGGAGCGCGGATTACGGGCGTCGCGACTCAAAAAAGCCAATTTCAAGAGGCAATTCATTATCTAGGAACTCGCCCAAACAACAGCACAAGTCACCCCTTCATCCTCCTCCCACTTCCTCTGCTTCAAAATCCTTTCGACGCTACAATTGCTTCAAGCACTGAACTCCTATACACTATAGAATCGACGATGAAAAACACGTGCAGTCCAGACTTTGTTTGACACTCGAGATCCCAGAGGTATAAGTGTTTCAAAGTCAGAGTTCAGCAGAGGTTAAGGGTCACAGGCCGAACCCTTGGAATGCCACTCTTTGTTTCAAGTCTGCTGTATCTATATACGGCTCTATATGTAAATAGTGAAAGCTGATAATGAAAGACATACTATACATACGCATCAGCTCACACATGCATATATATATATAATATATATAAGTCCTATATATACATGTATATATATATACAGTTTATAATTTATAGGTGTAGCTGAAGACATCCAATTTTCCAGGCGATGATGATGATAATGATCATGACGATGATGATGATGATAATGATGATGATGACGATGATGATGATGACGATGACAATGATGAGGATGATGATGATGAAGATGATGGTGATGATGATGATGATGATGATAAAAATAATATTGACAATGATGATAATGAAAAAAAATGATAATACCAATACAATTGTGGCAATAAGGACAAAAAATAATAAGTCCTTAAACGACTTGCATGGGTAACCGTTCCCCAGATTATATCAGTTCAAAGTTCCTGATGGATTAAAGGTAAAATGTAGTAATCACATATGATTATTACCATTATTTTCAAAATCTATAACCGTAATTATCGATATCATCATCATCATCATTATTTTTATTATTGCTTATTATCAATTTAAACATAAATATAAATACATTAATGCATTTATGTATACGTGCGTAGGTATGCCTAAAAACTTTGTTTTATGCACTTTCAGATGAGATAAGAAGCCTATAATGAATGTATTGTATGCATCGAATGGATTCTAATGTACTCATGAAAAAATAAACATACATGCATAGTATTGCATACATGTGAGTTAACTAAGATTTCGAACAGTAATTTGAAGAGAAGAAATTCGAACAACACGAGAAGAAGAAGACGACGACGACGAAGTAGAGCGACTTTAATGTTTTGGCCTCGGCTTACGAGGACTATATATCCCATGCAGCCCAACAGTTTTAATACAGTTAAAGTAATGTATATAAATTTGCATATTGCGATCTCATGACCTCGATCCACATGACCTCGATGTTGCAAGAATTGACAGGGCGATTGTGTATCTCAATATGTAAATATATACATATCAATATGTGCATATATTATGTGCATAGGTTTGTGCAGATAACGCTGTCCATGTGTATGTGTTTATATATATATATATATATATGTGTGTGTTTATATATATATATGCCTATGGCTGCATGTCTTTATGCATATAGGTGTGGATAGAAATTAAGCTGTATTGCATTTCGTAATGTGGCGCATTTGACGATTCATAGGTATAGATAGGACTTAGACATGTGCATAAATGTGCAGGTGTGCATATGTGTGTCTTCAAACATGTGAACAGTCGTACATGTCAATAAAACATGTGCACTTGCATGTGCGAATGTATTTATTCACATTTAAGTGGTCACATTAACGTGAATATTTATTTGTGTAAGTCTGTGTGGATGTATTCATGTAGTAATGTATCTATCATACATGACACTGCATAGCTTTAGATACCCTCTGATATATAAAAATACCGCACATACATGTTATGTATGCAATTGTGCCTGTATACTGCACACATAGACTGCGGCATATATAGATACATACATACATACATGCATACATACATACATACATACATGCATACATACATACATACATACATACATACATGCATACATACATGCATACATACATACATACATACATACATACATACATACATACATGCATGCATACATACATACATTCATACATACATACATACATACATACATACATACATACATACATACATACATACATACATCACTCATGTGCATACACGTATACACAGAAAACGTACTAAAATATACGTAGTTATATACAAAAACAAATGTGTACACAAGTGTATACCTGAATTGTTTTTGTGAATATCTTTGCGTGCATGGTTGGATGTATGCGTGTCTGTGCGTGTATGCGTGTGTCTTTGAGTGCAGTCAAAAAGGAAATAATTAAGTTAGAATAATATTTGATTAGCCAACATATCAGTTCATTCGAAATTTAAAAATTAGAGAACTTGACTGTTCGTTGGACAACTCATAAGCAGATGATCCTTATTTTTCCATAATCCAGAAAAATTCTTTGCATGCGAGAAACTGGTTTTCTTTTCAAATTTTTAATGGTAGTTAATACTTCCATCAATCTGACTGATTACCAAATGTCCCCAAATCTTGCTGTTCTAAAATGAATGCGACACCCTACATATCCGAAGAGATTGTTTAAGACCTAAAAACCAGCTAGAAAAGTACGTAAATAAAAAAATACATGTTTGAGAGGCATAAGTGTCTACGCATATGAATGTATCTTTTATACGCGGGGCATCATATATAGTATACCGTGCTACGAATTCAGCACGCTTGCCTTTCTGCGTCAATTTTGAAGTCAAGTAAATTCGATACCATGGCATCTTACTTCTACACAACTGGGCAGTAACATAAATTGTACTTTGAATGCGTAAGGAGGGATGACAGGTGTCAGCTTATGTCTATGAGATAGCAGCAGCAGCATAGATGGCACGTGATACGCAGAAGACGTCTAAATATCAGACAACACGAACTCTGGTTTATCTCACTATCCATGCCACCAAACATGCGTATATTTATAAATAAGTACAGCGTAAGACAGTACGGATATATATACACACATGAATATATATATAGTTGCTTATGGATAGAGCCGGATGTATCTATACCTGATCGGAGTTGGTGGCAGCCATCTTGTCTCCGTGTAAACGAAAACGAGGCCGGGTGCAGTCGCCATCTAGCGTTCGTCCATCCAGTAACGACTCGTACACGATGATCCTACTACTGTCCCTCCATACAGACAGAAAAGAGCCTATCCTCCTCCTCCTCCTCCTCCTGGTTATCCTCCTCATCCTCTTCCACGCTCCCTATCCAGATTCCATATCCCTCGACGTTCTTATCGCAGAGACGCAGTCGAAACGCGAGAAACTGCGTCGCCCCTCAGCCGCCCATCTCCCCATCAGACGCACATGAAGGGGAGAAACACGGGTGACTTCCATTTCTTCCTATGCACTGTATTCTTTCCACTCGTTCTTCCTTCACGCATTCAACCGCTCGGCCTCCATCACAGCATCCCATCCAACCGGAGACGAAGTGAACATTCTGACGACCAATTTAATAATAATAATAATATTCGCCTGCAGCCATTGTCAGGTCCCGGATGATGGCTGCAACCGCCATTAATTTTTGATTTATTGTTGACATGCTGACGGCGGTCGAGGCCACGTGACGCTGGGCGGCCAATGACAGACGGCCTTGAAATCGTTCGTCGAATAAACGCGTTTTGCTGCATATTGTTTGAGTTGTCCGTTTCTCTATGGTTGTGTCTATCTGTGACCATGAAAATTATGCATAGGGCCAGTGGAAAAAAGAGAGAGAAAAACAGAGAGAGACAGAGAAAAAGAGAGAGAAAGACAGACAGACAGAGAAGAGAGAGAGAGAGAGAGAGAGAGAGAGAGAGAGAGAGAGAGAGAGAGAGAGAGAGAGAGAGAGAGAGAGAGAGAGATGGAAGGGCTGTCCACAGAAGACGGCCATTGCCCCGACCGAGGATACGCCACACTGCGCTGAGCATTGCCAGGCCGGAGACAACGTCATCGGTCACGTGATCGATCACTTCTGTCAGTCACAGAAGGATTCTCAATTGGAAACAGAAAAAACACATTGAAAACAACTTAAACGCACATTGATGATATATATATATATATATACGATACATAATTATACACATATGACACTAGTGTATAAATAATATATGTATCTATATACATATAGCTTCATGCACACATACGCGTATTAAATATTCATATCGTGTCCATATAATATTACATACTATTTGTGTCTGTGTGTGGTAATCGTAATCGTAATCTCGAGATTATATAATGCAGCGCCCAAAAATGCGAAGTCGCGGGAACTAGTTTAGTAAAAACAAATCGATCGACAGATACATTGAACCGATTTTTATCATAACTGTCTGTCGATTTTTGTCATGACTGAGCGACTATGAATAACCTGATTTATATGGCTTCGTTTTCTTTGGGTACTATATAAATGTTGAGATTACGCTGACGGTTACAATTGTCATATAGGTATAAATAGGCTAAATAATCGTTTATAATAATTTAGCCTGTAATAAACGCCAACACATTACAGTAACATCACATGTAAGTATAAGCATACATGTTTAATTACATATATATATATATACATATAATTATATATATACACATATTATATATATATTTGTGTGTATATATCATCAGTATATAATATGTATATCAGCTATATATCATACATAGTCTATGTATATACTTCATTGCACATTATTATTATTATTATACATAAGTGGTTATTTAATCTGCACAACCTTGAGATGGGATTGGTTGTAGTCTACGAACACGTCGGCGGGAATCTGGGTAAGTTATATTACTATAAATATGCATTACAGACGTTGCTATAAATATCATATATATAAGATATATGTGTATAATTAGATTGCGTACTTCTGTGTTTTGAAAAACTGTGTAACTGAATGGACATTTTCATGCACAATATATTTGTCATATATTGATAAAATATTATGCGTGTTTACACTTGTCCACATAATTTAATCTGTAATTTTACGCTGATGTTCTGTGCATGAAGTTACGTAAGTTTTGCATGCACCAGCAAATGACAGTTAGCAGCGAGAGATACGATTGGAAAAGAACCACACAAGAAAAGAACCACACCATTAAATTTCAACCACAACAATAGTCACAACATTGGCAGACACTATCTCGTAATCTACCCAGAATATTAATCAGACTTCTCATAGTTGTACTTGTTTGTGATGCGTATATATATATAAAATATATATTATATATATATATATATATGAGTAATTATAAAACGCATGATTTATGTAAAAATCATATGTGTAGTTCAAGTTTTTATATTATACATGCATGTGTGAGTTTTTGCCATCACGAACTTCATATATAAACGGTGTGCTTACATATACATAAATTCATATATATATAAATATATATAAATATCATATATATATATATGCAATCATAAACTACTCTCTAAGAGAATGAGTGTAATTGCAAGCAAGTAAAATCTGCGCTACATATCCCTATTTCTAAAAAAGAAGATATAACTAATCCTACTATTTATGGACTTTTATCTGTTCTCCCGTTCTATGTTAAATTTTTTGAAAAACTTATGAATGAAAGACTAAGCTGTTATAGGGAATCTGTCAACTTAATTCACCCGAATGAGCACGGCTTTCAGTAAAATGCACTACTGCCATGGCGTTGCTGGAAATAGTGGAAAACATATCGCGGGCCATTGACCACAACAATTACTAAATAAGGATATTCATGAAACTCTCTTAGGCCTTTAATACCGTGGACCATGCGATTTAATTGGATAAACTGCATAATGATGGCCTACGCGGACTACAGCTCAACTGGTTTTCCAATTACTTCTCTGATAGAACCAAAACTATATTGCAACTGGGCTTATTCCATCATCTGTCCAATCCACCACGGTGTTACGCAAGGCCCAAATTTGATTCACCCATAGAGTCTGGAACTTGTTACCCTCTGATCTCCATAGAATTCAAACTATAACCTCATTTAAAATCTGCTGCTTAAGCCTTTGCTAGATCCCGATAGCCGTTAAAAATTAGTTTTGATGTTCATATTATTATTACAATTGAAATTCCTATTTCAATTGAATTCTTATTTTCTTCATTAGTGATACTAATGGTATGTTATTTATAGAATTATATTACTTTCCTAACTATAATATGGCTCCCCATATTCTTCGCCGTGCGTTAATGATTCTTAGTCATGTTTAGTTAAGAGTTTTACACTTTTTTCTCTGTTCTCTCTTTTTTTATTTTCTTATTTTCTGATAACAAGGCTTATTTACTTACTCTCTTCTTTCTATGATACATATATCTTTTTATCTAACCAGGTTCTTCGATGACCATCTAGGCCTAGTGATCACAAGTATTTTGCAATCTTTCTTGGATTCTCTCTAGCGGGATATTCCTCCCTTGGGTCCTCCATTTTATCCATCGTTCTCACTGCTAAGTTGCGTTTTGTTATTCCTCTTTTAGCAAATTAATTTTTTGCTCCTAATGCTATGAAGCTACACTGTACTTTATTTTGTGTTCATGTTGATCCCCTAGTTAGTTAAACGAGTGATATATATATATATATATATCCGGCTGTCTGGTTATGCATTTGCACAGTTTTACAGCTATTCATTTGAAACCTTCGCCATTGGCTCGGGGAACACCTGGGACAGCCAGTAGAGGAGTTGGTGAACCCGCGGCCGCCGTCTTCCTGCTCTCCAGGCCAAAAAACCAATCAGAACCCTTGCAACGCCAGGTTCCCAGCTAATATATTATATACATTGACCTAACCTAGCATTTATATATATGCATGTATATATATATAAAGAAATATAGCATGTATATATATGTATCTATATATAGCATTGTATATATATATAGCATGGTATATATATATATAGCATTAAATATATATATGTATATATACATGCTATGCATGTAGCATGTGCTTGTATGTATATATATATATACATATATATATGCTGTATATACATGCCAGGTCTTATATCAATTATTGACTCCATGCATATTATTTTCCAAATATGAATTATTGACTCCAATTAAATTAAACGGCATCATTAATTTTTGTCTAAATATATATATGCGAACATTATGGCCTAATATCTTAAATCAAATGCCAATATAACAATAGCATAAATATAATGCAAAAATATTGTTTGATTAACAGAAATGTAAAAGTCATAATAAAAACTTTATTTTTGTTTCAAGCAAATTCTTTTTGCAACTGAACAAAAAATTATGTGAACAATCACTGAACATTGAATAATAAAAATCAGTTTGAAAGAAATTTCTAATGAGTTACAGAAAACGCAAAGTAAGTAAAGGTACGATTCACCGTATTTCCTGCACCATATAATCACGGTTAAACTGTGCTGAGAGCAGCACGTGGTCGTAAATTATGTAAGTCTTATTCCGTATACGGACGATTCATCCCCGGACGATTCATCCCGGACGATTCATCCTCGGACGATTCATCCTCGGACGATTCATCCACAGGACGATTCATCCAGCGGACGATTCATCCGGAAAGTCAATCCAGGACCATTCATCCAAAATAAATAAATTAAAAAAGTCCTTTTTACATATTATATGAGGCGATTAGTAATTAAATTATAGTGTTTGACTTCCCCTTCGATAAGCAATATCAGAGGTTAGTTAATATCAGGTTCGTCATTACACCAGACATTCCATCTTAATTACTAAAATAATTCTTCTTACGTCCAAAAACATGACGTCACCAAAGTATGCGTTCAGTCTGTAAAGTGCGCGTGTTTTTTGATTCATAAACAACTAAATATCAATAAATAAATATGCTTTTTGATTAATTAATGAACAATAATTAGTAAAAAGCAATAAAATTGGATTGATGATTGGTCCGGATGAATCGTCCGGGGATGAATCGTCCTGTGGATGAATCGTCCGAGGATGAATCGTCCGAGGATGAATCGTCCGGGATGAATCGTCCGGGGACGAATCGTCCCCAAATCGTCTTATTCACACAAATAATATTCATGCAGTCAATCGTTATGATGACAGTCGAAGACAAGGACTAAGAAGGAACTATGGCAACTGTGATTGCATAATGCTTGAAGAATTAATTATGAATACGGCAACTCATGTGCACCTGGGTGCAACTAATTAGTTAAATTAATACTATAATCTATTTGTCTGAAACTGTAGTAATATATGCATCAATATAAATAGACATAATAATTTTCAGTCTATATGATTTTTTGATGAATTTAGAGCAGTTGCAAGGCAGGTATTCAATGGATCTGCAGGAGGTCATGTCGATAGTTATCAAGATTAATGCGGTTGGTCTTGACTACTGCAAGGCTAGAAGGATGATACCAAGTTTATTAATCGGAACCTTAGCCGCATGATCATGAATCCAAGTACTTATAAAATTTTCATGACGATGACTATGATGATGAAAATATTCATCATATTCTTGATAATCGTTATCATAACTATCACAACAAAGATAACAATAATGATAATTATTGTTATTATTATTACTATAATTGCAATATTAGTAATGATAGTAATGATAATTTTTATAATTATCATAATAATGAAACAAATTATGATGATTGTAATATCATTAATAAAAAGGATAAAAATTATTGTAATATTAATGTGATCAAATAATAATAATAATAATAATAATAAATATGATAATAATAAAAAATAGTTATAATAATAACAATGATAATAATAATGATGATGATAATAACAATAATAGCAATAGCTATATTTAGTTGATCTGTATAGCGCCGTAGCAGTGTCATTTACTAGGGAAATGACGCTGTATATGAGTTGACGGCAGCTAATTAATTGATTGCTTAAATCGACAATATGTCTTAGACTGCGCTTTTAAGAATTTAAACGGCACAAATCAATACTCGATGCAGTTAATTACTCCTATACAGAAACCAAATGCATAAAACGATCGGGTATCGCGGGCACTGTATATATATATATATATGCATATATATATAGTACACATATGTATATATGTTTATATATATATATAGTACACGCCATACTATGTATCAGCTTTAGATATACTGCATAAATAACACCTACTCTATTATATGTGTCTAATGTCTATGCTGTATGTCTTCTCGTCCGTTGGCTGCAGCTCTCTTTTCCGGCGGATTTTGAAGGGCAACAGCGCATGCGCCGTTGCCATGGCAACGACGCCGGAATCGAAATTGACAGGCGGAATGACGGGATGGATTTCAATTAATTCCAGCGCATGATTTATCTTTGCAACCCTCTCCTTCCCTTCTCCACTGCCAACACCACTGCGCCAATCTCCGCCTCCAGCACGTAGACCCCATCCTCCAGTCTCCTTTCCGCTTCAAGGACACTCCCTTCGTAGTCCTACACGGTTCTCTGAGCCTCTGATCGCCAAGATTTACAAATGCATACTTACATACTTACATATGTATTGGGGACATAACATATTATATAACATATTATATAACATATTATATAACATATTATATAACATATTATATAACATTTTATATAACATATTATATAACATATTATATAACATATTATATAAAATTTTATATAACATATTATATAATATATTATATCCACAATGCGTATTTATAATGCCGCTGATCGTAATATAATATCTATATTTAATCATGTCATAATATATATGCCACAAAAAACTCACATAGCGCTTTTTACAAGCGTCATCGTTAAGATCCACCAGCAAACCACCAAGTCTAGTCAATATTATATATATATATACATATATAAACTACATGATGCCCGTCTTGGACTGGTTTAGTTTAGTTACTTCGCATTCTCCTCCGTTTTCCATCCTTTCCACGCCTCTTTCCGTTCCTTTTCTTACTGACCTCTCTCATTTAAGGTGCCCTTCCCTGCCCAACTCTTTCGCATCCATAACCCATTTTTCTTGTACCCTCCCCATGTTATCCCCATAACGACACTTCTGCTCGTTTATACGTTTTCATTATTAATATATACATGGAAAGTCGTAAGTGTTTTGAAAATTTGTAAATTCATAAATAGTTTTAACCTGCATATATGAATACATTTTGAGCTAGGGTTTACGTTTAAAAACTCATAAATATTTTTCAACGAACAACACGCTATAAGAACAGTCAACAATGATCAAATGCTTAGGGCTGAAATGAGGGCGATATCGAAATTATTTCTATTAACAGCTTAACGAACGGATCTCTCATCTAAGGAAGCAGACAACAGTAAAATTAATCAGTAAAAGTTTTTGACATAACTATATTTATGCAGGCGAGTGTATTGCATAGACAAGTTGATCCAGACCCCTGCAACTGTTATTTTATATGCGCTATATAATATATGTTGTTTTATAAGTGTTATTTTATATATGTTATTTTATAAGTGTTATTTTATATATGTTATTTTATATATATAAATATAAATATATATGTATATCATCTATTCCATTTGTTATATTTAGATAAAGCTGCACATGATATGTATATATAAATATATATGGAGCGCCTCTGAGTATATATCTGGAAGGGGCGCTATATCAAGTATTTTTGATTGATTGATACAAGGATCACTGGATATCATTTCCATCCACCGAGTTCAACCAAAGGTGTACAATTTCTGCTTGCTACAACTTACTTTTGAATTTTGTATATATATATATTCTTGTATATACAAGAATATATATATGTATATATATATGTACATAATTGTAGGCAATCATATATTAATAATTGCTTCTATGTGCTAACATGACTAGATCATCATAGGTATACATATAATTTTTATGTATGCCAGCGTTTAATATATATTTAATGGTCGTCTATGGAAGTGTTGCATAAATAGCTTATGTTTGGGTATATATATATATATCTGCGCTAAACATATGTTTTATTTGTCACATACTTGTATTTCTAATTCGACAACATTGACATTGAGCACAACATAAAAAAAGATTTGAATTTTTAAACCATATGAATGTAGAATTTATATACGCTGATATATCCGTTTTGATCGGTGTCATGCGTCTTCCTATTTCTACAAGTCTTTAATGGGAGTCTCGAATGTCAGTGTCCAGTCAATAGACTGCAAAAATGATATTAATGAATATATATATATATATATGTATATATGGCCTATTATGTGATTGAAGTGATTTAATTTCGACGTTAAAATAAATATATTTAAGTATGTATGTTAGTAATCGATTCATTTAAAATGAGAGGAATTGCTGTAGCACTTTAAATGGTTCTATCAGGGCTTAGCGCATTATTTGTGCTTTCCATACAAAGTAAAATTGTAAATATCTATAATGGCCTAGAAGTCATCTTGTGTATACATTTATACCTGTATCTCGTGGCAATATAAATAAATATTTACATTTCTACATTAAATCTCTATATTTCAGCACCCGTCTCTACCTGTTTGCCTGTTTGCGTATCCGTGTCTATTTGCTTGGCGATGTTTTTGTTCATCTGTCTACTTGTTTGGCTGTATGCCTTATGTTTGTCTGTCTGCATACCTCTCTTTATGTCTGCTTAATAATGTATGCATATACATCGTGTCAACATTTGACCAAATCGTTTAATTTCTGCACATAAATTCTTCGAGCGCACGTGGCGTCCTACTCCACGGGGGTTATTCATAAATTCCGCCCGGGATTCCACTCTGACATTCGACCGGTTGACATGGAATTACGCGGGAATGAGGGCGAATGGAGTGGCTCCTTTAAGGTCCACTTAGCGCTGACATGTGTTATTGGGTCGCGTGGCTGGTCAGTGATAATCGCTTGACCACTGGACATACTCCTAAGCGAGCGCTCTCTTGCTCCGTCATGACCACTGTTTTAATTTACCCTGTCTACGTCTACCCCATAAATTACTCCCTCATCAGCTCCCGTCGACCGATCGTACATGCGAGTCGGAGTTGGATGATTTATTTCTGACGATCCTTTCATGACCCTCTCCTGCGTCTCTCCTGTGGGATCGTCCGTCCTTCTACCTGTCCTTCTCTGTATCGCTGGTCGACGTACTGCATATCTCTACCCGAATGCATTGTTGTGAGTTTCCAAAATTCTGTTTGCGTGTCAGCTATTCAAAGCGCCTCTGTGTGTGTGTATGTGAGCGTCTAAATGTGCTCGTGAATGTTATTATTGTTAGTCTGTCTTACTGAAATGTACGTTTATCATTCTGGCTATCTGTCTGTCATGCCTTGCTGTTTGTGTGTCTGTCTGTCCGTCCGTCTGTGTGTGTGTCTGTCTGTCTGTCTCTCACTCCATTTTATCTATACTACAACATAATGTATGTCTGCGTATGTCCGTCTGTCCGTGTGCAATCCTGTCCTGTTATCTGTCCATCCAGGCTATAGTCGCTGGTCGAATTGGTGGGCTTGGGCTTTGGCGGTGGCGGTGGGGGTAGAGTGGGACGGACGTCTTAGGGGCATCGATCATTCGTCTTTGGGAGGCCATGCAGGCAGCATGTAGACCCACCCGATGCTTCTCCACCTCCCTCCAGTTCGTCCGTTCGTTCGTTCGTCCGTCCGTCCGTCCGTTGGTTGGTCGGTCGACTTTGGCGATCAATTCCTTTGGTCATCAACTATTAATGAGAGGAAATATTTCTCGGTGGACTCGGGGGCTGACCGATGATGGATGGACAGTGGGACGACGGAGTCAGCCAGAGATCCGGGCTCACTGATCGATGACGTCCGCTTAAGGTGGTCCTCCTCCAGTCCAACGGATGGATTGCGGACCCAGGACCAACAGACCGACGAATGGATGAATGGAAGAGAACGGCTGGATGAGGAGAAAGAACGGAGGAGAAGGGAGGAGGAGGGAGAGAAGGAGAGGGAAAAGGGGAAGTTAAGTGAAAGAAAGTGGTAGAGGAATGGAGAAGGAGATAAACGAGTAATGTTGTGAAGAAGAGGAATGGGAGAAGGACTTGAAGTGGAAGAGGCGGAGGAAGAAAGAGAAGACAATGAGAAGAAAGGAACGAGGATGAGGAGAAGGAATAAGGGGAAAAGGGAGGAGGTGAAACTGAACAGAGGATAACGAAGATGTGCAAAGGGAGCGGTAGAGAAGGATTCATGCAGTGAAGTCAAGGAAAGGTTGGAAAGGCTGTACAGGTGGAAGGAGAGAGGTTGAGAAGTATTATTGGAACGAGTGGACTTTCGAAGATAACGCCATGGCAGTTGGAAGGACAGAAAAAGAAAGAATGAACGATAGATGGAAAACGAAGAAGAAGTGATCAAGAGACATGCATTGGTCAGAGGGACATATGCAGACAGACAGAAAGACCGATGAGCATTTGTCAGACAGATAGACACATAGCCGCAGACAACAGGATGAACGGAGATTTGAAGGTATACGTGACGACTGACGTTCCGCAATTCGTCAATAACCTCGCGTGGATCGGAATCAAGGTTATACTTCCTCCTGTGTTTAGTTGTGTATGCAACTATAAGCATGTATATATATATACACGTACAGTTATATAAATACACACACATAAATATATTAACATACATGAAATGTATATACCGTACACAATCGCCTGGGCACCTGGAAGACGCAGACCTTCGTAGCAAACGGAGAAGTATAGCGCTAGCGAAATGCTATATTTGTGAAAGTCAAGGCGGTTCTCATTCAATACAAATATCGATATTTTGTGAATAAATGTTCACACGTACAGCTACTCATTTATGCGTATATATATATACACACGTATGTATATTTAAATTTACATATATATATACACATAGGTATATTGACACACTTGAAATGTTACGCATGCTGGGGTTCATTTGTTTTCGGTCAAAAGGTCAAAACTTTTTCTCTTTACGATGCAGTTAATGGATGCATTGCGCGTTTCTAGCATTATGTGCAATACAGATATGGATGGTCGTTTGTTGCGAAGGTCAGCGTGCAGATGGGCAAAGCCAGGACATGTGCAGCTATGGTCGGAGTCGGCGATCGAAACGTTATAAATAGCGACAGCTATATACACATCGCTCTACATATAATGCATCCTGCCATATACTCTTCAGGAATTATATATATACATATATATGCATATACTTGTATATGCATATTCATCTGTATGATATATATATATATATATATATATATATATATATATATATATATATATATACGTGTACTACGCATAAGTAGAGGATGAAGGAGGAAGGCTGCATTGTGATTCATCATAGTTCTTTCTTTTGTGTACGGTTGTTGAGGAGACTGGGATGAGTGCTCAGCTCAGTGGACGGGAATCAATCACGCCTATAAACGAGGTGTTCTACATGTCACTGCCTGTGTCTGGCTGTGTTTACCTCTGTCTGTTTGCCTCTTGGTGGCAAACAGACAGACTGTATACGATGCCGGTATACGATGCCCATCATGGTCCCGACAAAGTGTGTTGTTCTGAATTTGTCTCTGTCTCTGTCTCAGTCACGCCTAAGTTTTTCTGTCTCTCATTCAATGTCTTTCTGTCTCTATCTCTCTCTCTCTCTCTCTCTCTCTCTCTCCTCTTCTATCATCTTTGTCTGGCTGTCTGTGGAAGTCGCCTTCTTCTATAGTCTCAATATTATCTCTCTACCTTTATTTCTCTCCCGCTCTTTCTCTCCCTCACTCTCGCTCTCTCTTTCCCTCCCCCTCTCTCTCCCTTTCGCTCTCTCCAGCTCTTCATTTTACTCGCCCTCGTCGTCTCATACCCTCGTAATCGTAATCTCCAAATTTCTAGCGCTACATCAACTCAAATCAGAGGGGTTGTCCAAAGGTTAGTCCGTGGTAGAGCATAGTCCGGTCTCCAGGAGGTCAGCGGAGGCAGAGTAGCTATTAAGGAGGGTGTCGTTTTGGTAGGGGAATGACAGCAGGAATATCAAGTAAAGAGTCTGGATAGGAATTCTTGAAAGTGTGAAACTTAAGTTTAGAATGGAAAGCCCGGGAGGTGATGGATAGGGGAGCTTGGAACAGATGATGCTGGATGACAGGCGGTGATGGTGGAGGAACTGAAAATGTACGGAATTCAGGAGGCAGATCGTTCCAGAGACGTGGTGCGGCGTTGGATGTGGTTCGGGTGGAGAACTTGAGATGAGAGGTGACTGGGGGTCGAGTAAGGGTCGGGTAAGGACGATCAGGTAGAACGGGCTGGCTGGATGGTGAAGAGTTCGCGAAGGTATTTTGGCTGGGAGTATTGTAGGGAGAGGTAAGTTAGCAATAGTACTTTGAACTGAATGCGCTCTGGGATTTTAGCCAGTGAAGTGATTTAAGGATTAGAGTGATGTGATGATTCTTGGGCGTTCTGGTGACGGCTCTGGCTAATGAATTTTGGATGAGCTGAAGACGTTGATTTGCATGACTTCAAGGTTGTAGAAAAAAGAGTTACAGTAATCAAGCTTGGAGTGGACGATGGAGGTGGCAAAGGTGGAAGCAGTTTTGAAGTCGAGCATGGGTCGGATACGGCGGAGGTCGCGAATGTGCATGAAACAGGAGCGAGACAGATTTGAAATGTGGTTGGAGAAAGAGTGATGAGGATCAAAGGTGACGTCAAGATTCGGACTGGGGCATCCGAGATGAAAGGAAGGGATGACGAATTAGTGGGTAAGTAAATTGCAGAGTCGGGTATTTTCTTGATTTGGTCATGGAGGCCTATTATAGAATAAATTCTGTCTTGGAAGGATTGAGACAAAGGAGGTTAGATGACATCCATTCGGAGACCATAAGTTTACCACATTCAGTAATTGTGCAATGGAGGTGGAGAAAGAAGTTGGGGAGAAGAATATGTAGAGTTGGGTGTCATCTGCATACAGGTGGTGGTCGACAGAGGAGGATTGTATGAGATGACTTAATGTTGTGGTATAGAAGATGAAGAGGAGTGGACCCAGGATGGAGCCTTGAGTGACACCACATGTGAGTTGGAGGTGTTGCGAACAAAGGTTGGAGGCTTAAAATCTTGCGCTAGAAACTGAAACCGGAATCTACGAGAAACGGTAATTCTGGTTAACGCACGAGTCACGTGATACTGAAATCAATTCAATTATCTTAAAGTGGAAAAATATCTTAAAGAGATCCTGAAATTGTGAAGTTTCCTTTTACGCAATTTGAAGTTATTGACAAACAATAGTTTTACCATGTAACACCACCAAAACCGAAACGATCGGAACATCTTTGAGTTTCTCAGAACGAGTAATATTATGCCCAATTTTTAATTTCGTTTGGTAGTTGGTATCGAATTTGCCTGTTTAAAACCGTCTAGAATATTTCAGAGGTGTCTAAAAAGGGTTTCTTTATGCCATTCAGAAGATAGGCCGATGAAGAGATATCGAAAAAGATAAAACGCGGCAATATAAAAACTGTTCTCAGGAATTGGTACTATATACATTATAAGTTTCAAATTGAAATTACGAATAAACATTATTCCCGAAACCTGATACATTGGTTTTTTACAGCCCTTTATCTAAGATCACTTGTCCTTTATTGTCTCGTACTGACTCGCAGTCTTGAGCCTAGTGCCTTGGTCTCGGTACCTCACTGTCTCGGTCTCGTCTTGGTCTTGAAGTTTCAAGTCTTGCATACAACACCGGTAAGAACAATTCTTTCAGTTATAACTTAGACAGAAAGGAGAGGTTGGAGATGGGACGATGGTTAGAAAGCTTCTTCCTTCCTCCCTCAGTCACTCCCATCCTTGCGTTTTCTTGCCTGATTTCCATCACTCATTATTTTCTTATTTTTTCCTTCCTTTTCCTCTTCTTTTCATGTACTTGCTCTTCCTTCCTCCTTGCTTCCCTCCCTCCTTCTAATTTGACCTTCTTGCCTCCAATTCGTCCTTCATTCACTCCCTCGTTAGATCCGTTGTCTCTTATTCCTACGTTCCTTATCTCCTTCCTTGATTTCAACAATATTTTCCACGTTCTCTTCTGAACTAATTAGAGATCTGAATGTATAACTACAAAACTGTCAGTTGCTGTCCGTTTGTATTTCTGCTTAAGTATATGTCTGCTTATATCTGCTTGTGTATCTCCTTCCGCGTCATTTGACAGTGTGTCTGTCTCTTGCCTATATCTCTAACTGACTGTTTGACATCCTCTGATTGATATACCGCGTTTTCTTTATCTCTCTGGTTAGGAGGATGGACGGAAGAATGAAGGTTAGAGGGGTATATTGTGACGACAGCGAGGAAGGACCGATAAACAGTTCGATTAAAATGCTTACAAGGGATACGACGGCAAAGAAGGTGCAATTAACGAGGCAGGGAGCAAACGAGGTATACCAAACGGTGACAGAGACGAATAGAAAGACATGCAGGCAGACGGATACAGATAGAGGCGAAGAGAAAGAGAAACGTACAAAAGAGAAACAAGGAGAGACAGATAGATAGACACGCACATGGAGACAGGAAAAATGGACGAAGATATTGACGTCTTTTGTGCTTTTCTGTCTTTTCAGACAAATTTCGTGAGACGTGTGCTGATTGTTATGTCGGAAATGGGTTGAGAAAGAGACAGACAGACAGACAGACAGAGATATGGGGAGAGAGAGGGAAAGTGAGAGAGAGAGAGAGAGAGAGAGAAAGAAAGAAAGAAAGAGAGTCTTTCGGTAGGAAACATCTCGTCATCATGCAGTAGAGATCGTTCTTTCACTTGACATCCGCCGAATCCATTCCTCGCTTCACCGATTTCTGATTGTCCAATACGTAACTCGAAAACAGCGAACCTCCAGATCGAGGGACGAAGATAAATTCTTGAGACGGTCGACGTCGAGGTTCAGGTGTCGTTTCTAATAGGTTCCAGAGCAAAGATTGATCCGACTCCGCCTACTATATATATATATATATATATATATACGGCTCAACTCCGTGCATTGTTTCTCACGGTTTCTTTCTCTATGCCGCTAAAGAACAATGAATCGAATGAATTTCGTATTGTTTTGTCGACTCGATAGCAAATTCTAATAGGACACTAATTTCAGTGAGTGGGGAAATTGAAGTCAAGGGAGCCGCAAACTCGATAATCGTTATGCAATCGCAATTTGGACAAAATATGACTTTTAGAGCAATGCTTCGAAAGCAAACGGTACATCGACATTCTATTGTTTAGAATATATTGTATTTCTAATCCTGGTCATAGTAAAACACTGCAAGTATTCTGGGAATATATTATCACCCGGACCTCATTTCGACTCACACCAAGCTGTAAATGATGTTTTCTTACCCAAATGTCTTTCAGCTAAACGCTTTAAAAATTAAAAAATTCTAAGCGACAAATATTCCTGGCTCAGCGCAGTTGATAGTCATTATTGTGTTGATATTTTAACGACACCGTTCCATATCGAAGATGATTTAGTGTCGCCCTCCTTCTTTCTCCAGGCTTGGGACTGGCAATGTCAAAGTCTAAACAGTGGCGCAGTTGTTTGTCCGCACCGCCCCATATATATAAGGTGTCAATGTAGGTAAAAACCTGTCCTATAAAACTCATCCGGACAATTACCGGTAGTTGAAGGAATCATGATTCGTCGAGAGGAACGATAGATACATACAGTCAACGTTACGTTTTGAAACTTTATAGAATTTCTGCAGCGCATACTCAAAGCGCTACGTCAAGTAAGAGTTGGGACCGGCAACGTTGGGACTGGTTGTCCAGAGATACTTCATGGAGTAAAACTCAGATAGACAGGAAGCCAGAGACTGCAGAATAATATAGGCTCTGTTGTGGTTCTTTAAGTTTATGAAACTAGATCGTTAATGTCGTTGTGACGTCATGTCATGTTCAAATGTCATTTATTATTTCAAAACTGCGTTGCAGTCATGCTAAAGTAAAGTTATATAAATGCCCAGTTCATTGCTTACTTCAAAACACAATAGCGAAAAGTAAAAACGTTGAAGACGATTAGTTAAACCGCTCTAATTATGAGATATCTGTTTCCAAAACGTTCAACGATTGAGCGTTGCCTGGCAACGAAGCTATAGAAATTGCACTAGTTTTCATTGTTTTTCATACACTGAAAGTAATGATTAGATCTTAGCTAACATTAACTTAATTTGGCCTACCTTTCAATCGTTAATTGAAACTATATGGCATACAGCTGCATGGATTTGGTATTGTGCAGACAGTGTAATGCGACGCAACTTAAAGGATTCGGACATTTTCATAGCTTTCGGTATTTTGGGTCACTTAAAATCACAGTAATGCCTACATGAAGCGTGCAACCATGCAGTAAATGAGCATTCTGGTCAAATTATATTCAGAGTGAATGCCTTTATATATAGGGGTGTAAATGTACATGTAAACCTATTTGATTATATTCTTGGTCAAATTAATTGTCAAACATTGAAAAAAACAGCACGTAGTACAACCTACTTGTATACAAATAATGTACAAACAAACCACAAATACGAGAGTTCATAAATAGCCACTTAACATAAATTATTTTCCGTCAGAAAAGTTCATTTCTTAACGAAATCGGTGACAACATCGAAATTTAAGTCCATCTGGAAACCATAATTACAGTTAACAAAGACGAGATATAAATACGCTACGTTGCAGTCTCGACGTCACTTTATACAATTGATGACGTCAATATCCAAGAAAGACACAACGAACGGGAATCTCCAACGACGACGACTATCAGATTCCTGCATCTAGATTCATCCAATGACGTAATGTGTGCATATAAAAGTGTCGTCGTTGAATAAAATGTCAACCTAGTGATGTCATTCGGAAATGATGAATTCTTCTGCGACTTTACCCTGTTGCTAAATAACACGTTTGCTTTGTAAATTGAATAAACGGATTGTAAAATTGACAACATTTCGATATGAGATGACGCACATTAGTCTATGTCATGATACAATACGTCATCTCAGTAATGCGCTCATTGAAATGGCAAGGGTGAGCCGGTTCCTCGCCTAGGGTTATATCAGCCATTGTATAAAGTAATAAATAACTTCGATAGTGCCAGTGTACATGAAAGAGGAAGAAATACAACTTGAATCACAGTAAGTGCAAATAACATGGCACAAAATGTTTAGCATTAAATGTTTGATAATGTACTAAATGCAAGATATATACCCAGTATATCGCATTGTGTGGTGGATTTTTGTGTAACGCATATTATAGAGCGATATATAGGCCAATAAGAACAAGGGCTGGAAATGGAGAGAAGAGGTAATTCTAGTAATCAATAAATACTTCATCCCTGATTTTTATATATGCATGCATTATGTGCGTATGTTGTATCTTGAGTTCTGAAGAATTATTATAGCGCCTTTTTGGGAATATAAAGAATCTGATGCAGAAGTACGAAAGGCTCTCCTCGCTGTATCGTAAATGACGATGGTTTTAAATACCACCGACTTCAACTAAGTCCTATATAAGATTTCTTTTTCTTAGTATGCCTGATACTACCAAGACTGCAGCCAACGGCAAATACTAATTGTAATAGCTTTGTCAATAACTGGGTCGCCACAAATATCGACGTACAACTATGGTACACAATTATATATGTGTTACTGTTCGAGATAAGAATGACGACGCCCGTGTTGCCATTTAGTGGTAACAGTGCAGGTGTCCTTGATGCTAATGGCAGTAACTCAACTATCTTACTTAGCGAAATACCTTCACAAACTCAGATGTTTTGATCAACTACTAAAAGCAGCAATGACACAAATATAGTGTATAGTATTCTGTCATGCTTAGAAATATAAGTATGCAGTAAACTGTAAACAGTTACACTGATGAGAAAAATTACTGTAATTTGGAATACGATGCTATACGAAAGTAAGTATGCATGTAGTTCGTGGTGAGATTGATGAGACTGTTCCTTCCTTAACACTTGGATTCCAATTGGTCGACCGGCGGACCAATCAGATCGCCGTGCATGCTACAATGCACGCCACTTCCGGCGGAAATGTCCGTCGTCTTCTGCGCATGCGCCTTGGCCGTGCTCGACGAGACCGGATGTTCCTTTTTCCACTTCATTCGGCGGTTCTGGAACCATATCTTGATCTGGCGCTCGGAGAGGTTGAGCACGTGAGCAATCTCGATGCGTCGTCGCCTGGAAAGATAGCGGTTGAAGTGGAACTCCTTCTCCAGCTCCAGCGTCTGATGACGGGTGTAGGACGTCCGTGTCCTCTTACTGTCTCCATCCGCACCGTCTACATACAGACACACAAATAAGTACGATAGGCGCTATATAAAAAATCAGCTATAAGTCTTCTTTATTGACATCAATGAACTATTCATCGTCGTTGTCATCGTCATCATTTGTCGTCTTCATCATAATGATAATAATAAACAATGAATGCTACACGAACTACTATCATCATTTTAATTAGCAGTAACATAATCGTCGTCTCATTATCATCGTCATATTAATCATAATCATCGCCGACTGCAACAACTACAGCAAAACCGAACAAATGTAATCGTCATTAGAGCTGAAGAGCGGTTGTCATTGGCAACAGCCGTAGTAATTCGCTCAGAATCATCGTCCATCATCATTAGAGTTACCAGGCCTGACAGGCAAATAAATGGGCATAGCCAGACAAATGAAGGCACTCATGTACATAATATGCAAATAGACGGACAGACAGACAGACAGACAGACAGACAGTCAGACAGACTCATCAGGACAGAAACCTTGATAACATTAATATACAGATGGATGGCTATAACTATACTCTACTAGACTCTACTTCACCAGTTAGCAGGTACTCATGATATCCACGAACTGAGTTATTTCAAAGCCTAATAAGCCCCTCTGTATCAATAGATCTATACAGCTGCAATAACTGTTTTGACTTGCCACATCTCCATCGGAACTTGCCTAATCCCATTATCTTGCCTTACGCTAAATGAATTCGTCTTGTCCTGCTTTGCAACATTTTCATCTTGCTTTGACTTGCCCTGTATAGTGTATACCTACGCGTGCCTACTAGACTAACCCACCTTATAGTACCCTACTTCTCTTGGCCATAACTTTGCCCTTACTTGCCCCCATATTTCAGCAGTTTAGGATGGAGCCTGGAGGATGTAACACGTGACCCTGCAGTGGTCTCCATGTGGGTTCAAATGACTCTCCGTTTCCTTCTGATTAGAAACACATGAGTGCCACGGTCGGAGCAGACCGTGCCGAAAGGTCTTGCGTGGAAAGACAGCTGCCAGGTGGAATGATCGCTGACTGGTACCAATAGCCTGGAAAGACTTCCATCTGATGAAGGAAACCTATGGACAGATATCTCTGACCAATATCCGCAATCCTTGCTGTATTTATGAAGCGCCGTCATCGGCTTTATGCACATAATGCGTAACATATAATAATTGCGATGATGCTGATAATGTTGATTTAGGTGGTGTTGATAATAATAATAATAATAACAATAATAATAATAGTAAAAATAATAAAATCAATAATAATAATAATAAACTTCGATGAGCATAATAATATGCCTAAAGGGATCATTTCTCGGGCAAAAACAATACTAATAAAGGAAGGGAGACTAACTACCTTCTCAACGCTTGTTAGTCACGTAACAACGTGTTAATAATTGCGCTCCGAAGTTCGTTCGTACAACCGGATCTTGATGAAGGACATGATTAAGTCAGATTTGCTACTTCCGTTTCCTCCGAATTCCTGTTTTGTTCAGGTTCATATTTTATACAACCTCCAAAAATCAGAGACAGCACAATACGACCGAACACAATACGGTGCAATACAATGTAATACAAATGAACAACAATGTAATACAAATGAACAACAATGTAATACAAATGAACAACAATGTAATACAAATGAACAACAATGTAATACAAATGAACAACAATGTAATACAATATGAACAACAATGTAATACGAAATAGAATGAAATACAATCGGATGCAAAACATGTACATAACATTACAATGCAGGTCGATGTAATACGATAGGATGCAGCAAATGCAATATCACCTAATGCAATTACAATACAATACAATGCAATGCAATACAATACAATACAATGCAATGCAATACAATACAAATACAATATGACAAATTGCAATACAAACAAATGCAAGATGGCCGACACCGATTGCGATTAGGAGCGAGAGTTCGATGCCTTACAGAGGTAATGGACGCTGAGTATGCTGGGATTATTATGGACTGCTGTATACTGTGTGGTGGATCTGAATCCCAAAACAGGCGCCACGAAAAAAAACACGGATTCAGTTGAGCGACGAAGAACTGCTTTTAACACAAGAGCTTTCTTTGTACAACGATTCTACCGACTGATTGATTGCTTGGCCGCAAGATGTCCCGTCGGAGCGCCACTCTCAATCTCCATATATAATCCGCTCTCGAAAACATGTGTTGCGCCTGCGCAAACTCGAAGCACGTGACGTCAACACCGGCGATCGCAACGCTCTACCATTTTGACGTCTATGTTTGTTTATCTCGACCACCGACCAATGGGATCTGCTTCGGCCCTTCCCATTAGCCCCGCCCTCCGCACCTCCTCGCCCCTATTCGCGTTGCCAAGGGTCGTCCTGTACCGTTGCACATTGCTCCGCCATCATCGCGGCATGTTGTAGCCAATTGGCGTAATTGTTATTGCACAGTTATGGTCGCGATAAAAACCCGAACGGTAACCAGGGCCGCGGGGGTC
>OY365807.1:22520032-22632532 GCA_959347315.1 Bimastos eiseni
CGCTCAACGTCACTTATATATATATATAATATGAGCAAATCAGGGCTGGTTGCTCTGTTGCAGCGGAACGTAAAGTATACGGTAATAGTTCATTTATGTAGCGCTTCTAGAATGAGAACATCATATAGAAGCATCGTACATACGATGAAGGGTTCTCTCGACTGAAGCGTATAACATTACAACATCAGCAGAAATTATTAAAATTAATCTCGTGCACAACTGGACAACTTATCTCATATATCATTAAGACCGTTTTCTTACGATCGACACCATTACCTTACGATTAACACTCTTCTTCACTATCCTGGTTTGATAATCGCTTCAATATATCGTATTTTTGAGGGTGGCTTAGAAAGGTGATACGTCGGTGATATCGACAGGCAGTGTTCATGCACGGTTTTAAATGAATTGAGTGGATGACACCCTTCGCCATCGCTACCCGTTTGAACAGGCGCCCTGTTACAGCCAGATGAAAACATTTGAAATTCACGGAAGAAGATGGAGCGCTGCATCTTTATACCAATCTTAATGCATCCGGGTTTCGCTGCTAAAGTTGTAATGTTATGCTTCGGTCAATCATTAGATATCCAAACAAATCTGTTATAGCCAGAGTCGTTAAGCGAATACTCCGATGTATTGGACATGTGGAAAAAATGATAGTTGACCGAATTCCAAAAAAATGAACTACATGCAAGATTCGAAGGAATTGCTATTCAAGGTAGACAAAGACTACGTTGAGTATAATAGATATAAACATTTACATAACATCACTTGGAATGACAATAAGAGGAGCAATGCACTTCTCAAAATGGACATAATTTATTCGTCCCGTCGTCTCCAATTAAGTGGCTGACATCAGGGACTGACGACGATGATGATAAAGATGAAATATCTTTCAGCAAATCGTAGAACTGTCCTGAAGCCATCAGAGGCGACAACTTGAGATGTCTGAAAGTGTCTTTGGCTGCGATGGACGGAGGAGCTAAAGAGTGGAGGAGGAGACGCATTGCTAGATGTGCAGACCTATGATATGGTCGGGAAGGACTCAGTCAGCAGGCCTACCATAGAGGTATGCTCTGTAAGTAGTTTATTGATCGTGTCGCCAATCATAGGTTGAGAGTGATTTGAAATTGAATGACTGATTTACTGGCGACCTACCGTTCGTCGGATGTATTCGTTTCATCCACGGATAGACATGCTGAGCAGTTCCAGCACTTCCGGTCGTAGGTGTCACGTGCTGTGGCCAATCTCCTCCGGCCACGGATGACGTCGCTGGGCAGTCCTCCTGGTTGCTTTCCCCGCGCGAGCTGACTGGTGATGAACTCCTCGACGACCCTGGAGACAGACTTCCGGTGTCCTTCATCCCCGTTGTTACCCTTGGTGCCATGACTACGGCCTGCGCTGGCTCCAGCAGCTGGTTGCCTAGAGACTGAGGTGTCACCTGAAACGTAAGTGACGTAGGCGCGTCAACGCGAGACTGGAAGTTTTTTTGTAGCGCGTCAACCGGAACTGGCGACGTACCGGAAGTCGCCTCTCGTTGTTCTGTTCCCATAATCCTCTGACGTCCGACGCTTTCGTCCATCGGGGCCGCCATCTTGTAGACCCCATTGATCTGGTTTCCGACGCAATCGCCGCCATATACGTCAGGATTTACGTCGTACCCATAAGCCCGTGCGCTCCGATATACGTCCGTTTGCGGCACCACGTGACTTCGGAAAGAGGCGCCGGAAGTGTGACCTACGTTGAACGACAGATGACGTGACAAGTCGCTAGCTTTGTAGAATCCGCCTCCTCCGCCCCCGCCTCCTCCAATGCCCTGACAAAGGTCGTTGTTAAATGAGAACCCGTGGTACGTGGACCCGTACCCGATCGGGTAAGCAGCCCCAGAATAGTCCGTGTAGGGTACGCCTCCTCCTCTCATGTGCTGGTAGTCGCGCTGTCCCTCCATATCCTCGCAGTCCTGCGCAACCGGGACGTTGCCCTGGAAACAGTAGTTGGCCAGTGAGTTGACGTGGTACGAACTCATGATGGTTGCACACAGGTCGACCTGAACACTGCCTGTCGATGTCACCGACGTATCACCTTTCTAAGCCACCCTTAAAAAATACGATATATTGAAGCGATTCCGTCACGTGACCATTAATTAAGCCAATGGCGTATTTCGAAGCGCTCACGTGATCGTCGTGAGCAGGACACTCTTTGCCAGCGTCGCTTGTGTTGTCGAGGGCAATTGAAACTATCGGGACCAGATCTTTTCAGTCTTTTTTCCCACCGCCCCAACCGTCGCCCAACAATACGCTGACTGAAATATGTTTGACATTAGTCGATGCTACGTTCTATTCTCCGTCTATGTTGGCCTTGTCAATCCCTGAGGCCTTGCCCATTGCAGGCCAACGCCGTTAGGACGCCTGGCACCACTACCGTACGCTACGTAGCTGGGGCGCCGTTGAGAATCTGGCGGCACCTGTTTAGAAAGCAACGAACGAATCGCCGTAACGAAGAGTCTTCAACTGAAAGGATTCGTCCTCAGCGCTAGCCTCGTCCGCTTAAAAAACTGAGCAGCGGCGCTCTCATCCGCCGTTCCCTACTCAGCGCTTAGCGCTTGCCTCAGCGATGATTTGCGCTCGCTTGGTGCGGCCGGCCGCCGCTCGGTGCGCTGCCTTCGGCTCGTGCATGTCTGTGACGACGATCGGTGACTGGTCGAAAGACAACGCCATTTTGAATGAGGACTACCCGAAATGCAGCGCGGTCGCTCGAACTGTCCGCAGAGTGTCTGACCGCTTCTTTGACTGTTTGTTTGTTCTTTTGTGTTAACCTGTGCCTTCGTATATGCGTGCCTGCTTTTGCCGCGCTGTGTTCGTGCAAGCGTTTGAATGGGTTCACGTGCATGCTTGCACATTTCCTTGTCCGTCCTGGTGTCCGTCTCGGTGTCTGTGTGTGTGTGTGTGTGTGTGGTCGATTGGTTAGAGCGGCGGTCAGAGGGTGCTGGTTCGATCCTCGTTCGAGGCAATTACCATGCACGTATGTACGGACCAAGCGAGTCCTCCGCACATTTACTGTGTAATATAAAAATATAATATAAAATAATAATTCATTTGCGCCATCTGTGTGTGCATGGGTGTGAGTGTGAGCGCGCGTGTATATATATATATATATATATATATATATGGTTTGTGTGCGTATGTGTGTGTGTTTGTGTGCGTGTGTGTGTGTGTGTGTGTGTGTGTGCGTGTGTGTGTGTGTGTGTGCGTGCGTGTGTGTGTGTGTGTGTGTGTGTGTGTGTGTGTGCGTGCGTGCGTGTGTGTGTGTGTGTGTGTGTGTGTGTGTGTGTGTGTGTGTGTGTGTGTGTGTGTGTGTGTGTGTGTGTGTGTGTGTGTGTGTGTGTGTGTGTGTGTGTGAGTGTGTGTGTGTGTATACTTGTGAACTGTGTAAGAAGGGCAATATGAAAATTCAGTTGTGTTATTATTTTGTTGGTGTCTGTGGCTCGGTCGCTGTGTTCGCTGGTATCGGTTTTGGGCTTCGAAACGGCGACGATCGAAACGATAGATATCGGGAGAGGAAGAGGGAATGGAAGAGGAAGATGGAGATGGAGAAGGAGAGTTAATGGGAGAGGGAGAATAAGAGGAGGTGAGAGGCAGAAGGAGAGGGAGAAGGAGAGAGAGAGAGGGAGAGCCAGAGGCAAAGGCAGAGACAGAGACAAGGCAGAGGCAGAGGGTTAAGAGGCAAAGAGATCCAGTCCGAATGTCACGGACAGCAAGGCGCCTGCGGGACAGAGCGAGGGAGGAAAGCAGGGATGGAGTGAGGAGAGGAAGATGACTGATACGTCGGGGGTAACAGAATAGATGTAGAGGAGAAGAAGAGGGAAGAAGAAAGGAAGAAGAAAGGAAGAAGAGGAAGAGACATGGGAAAGGAGAAAGAGGCAAGGACTATGCAAAGACAATGAGGCGGGTATTAACGCATGCATATACGATGCGCTGTCATACTATATGTGTCTCCTTAAATGTAGGCATATATACATGTATGTATACATCCATCATTCTATGTATACACTGTTATACGGTCATGTAGTCATGCATACATGATTGAACGAATAGCTCATTGCAATATATATATATATATATTTGTATCATACGTGTATGAAATTCAGATAAAAAATGTATCTACATAATAGTTATATTGTTGATCGATAACTTTGTATATGTCTATTACAATATATAGGTTCGTGTGCGCAGGCGTATGTGTGTGCGTGGGTGTATGTGTGTGCCTGGGTGTATGTCTGGGAGAATGCGTGGGTGTAGGTGTATGTACGTGGTCGTGCGTATATTGATATCAGGTTGTCGATGATACAGATGTCCGGCGGTGATCTATGCGTCTGCGCATGCGCAGCAACTTACAGGAAAATCAATGGATGTTTTCGTCGCTGCCAGAGCACGAATTGGGAGGGAGACAGAGATAGAGACTGAGGGGAAACGAGGGCTGCGATTGGGGTGGTTAAGAGAGATGAGGGCAAGGTTGAGAGAACGAAAAACATGTGGTTTGCAGTAAAGAGCAACGAATGAATGAATGAATGAATAATGAAGGAATAAGGGAATGATTGAATAGATGAATGGATTGAGTGATTGGAGTGAGAGACAACGAAATGCGGATTGGAGTGATTATAACGAACGCATGGAGTGGTAGATAAGGGAAGGCTAAATATTGTATGCACAGTTGCTTTAAAATGCATATTTATATTATGCCTGGGAAATGGTCAACAACTGAAAATGGATCTTCAGTCGATATCAGCTTGCTTCTCTTACTAACCTGTATTCTCAACACATGCCTGCAGTCTGTGGATAAATTTTGTTCAGGAACTTACCTTTCTGAAATTTCTCTAAACAGACTAAACGCTTAGATCCTTTATGTCGTGTTTCCTGTTTTAGTTGCGGCAATTGCGAATAAGTTCCCTCTCACTTTGACCCGAACCCGCACTTTGGCTTTGTTTAATTTGTTACTAGGTTGTCACGTGTAATTTCTTGGTTGAGAAATGTTGTTAGTTGTCTATTGCTTGGCCGAATAAATTTATTTGATTGATTGATTGAGGAATATATAGAGAGAACAAGTGAAACGGAAGCAAGATACTTAGTCGTGTAGCTAATAATATCAACGCAATTAAGCTGTTCGTGAGATTGACCTCTGACTCATCTGTTGAGGTCGTTGGGACAAGAGAAGCTACCGCTGCAGGCGATCCACCACGGTGGGAACACGATTCGGATGAATCGACTAAAGTTTCACTAAACGAAGGCTATGCAATTGCACTATACGTCTAAAGAGAATTGCTTTGCTATTGTCTACGAATGTTACTCTCTCACAAGACCCTATAGACGTGACCCGTCAAAAGAGCGCCCGACAAAAGAGCGCCCGACAAAAGAGCGCCCGACAAAAGAGCGCCCGACAAAAGAGCGCCCGACAAAAGAGCGCCCGACAAAAGAGCGCCCGACAAAAGAGCGCCCGACAACAATTCTGAGCATCAATAATTGAGCAATAAAATATTAGAATATTAGGCACTCTTTTGTCTGGATGCCCCTATAGAAAATGACGTATAGTATTATTACATGGGTACTTTATAACTCAGATGATTTCGTAGTTACTTTTATATCTTAGAGACTTTTGGCTTTACTAAGAATCTGTTCTTTTATAAAATACGTGATGCTGTAGGTATGTATGTCTAGTCAAAGATCACTTGAATAGAATGTTTCATTCTCGTTGTCAAAGATGATTGCATCTGATTGACAGTGATTGTTACTGACTTACAAAGTCGATGACCCAGCTGTCAAAATTCTGCAGCCTTTTGATGGTGATTGACGTCAATGTAAATATGCGAATGAATTATGATAGTTCTCGCAATATTGTTTGCTCACCCACTTATAAACATATCCTTTTCTGTCCGCCCCAGCCCCAAGTTCCGAACCCTTATCGGTCGTTGGTTTTAATTCTACCCCCAAAGTTAATACAGTTGCAAGAAACCCGGCGGAGGAGTAACACAGTTTTTTGACATTCATTCGGATCGTCAACAGATGTCGCAGGGATTTCTGCACGTCACGTGGTCTCAGGTCAAAGGTCAACGGCTAAAGGCGCACAGCAACCTTCTCAGTTCCACGGCGGAACATCGTCGGCTGATCGTGTCATCATCTGTCGGGCTTTATGAAGTAGTCGCATCATCAGCGAAATATTAGCGACCAAAACTTGTAAGCTTGGGAGCCATGCTCCCTCTGGGCCGCGGCAACCATCCTTCCAGATCTTTGTGCGCGCCACTGTGCCTTTGGGTCCATCAGTGTGTCCGCCTCCGTATATTCCTCTAGAGCTGATTCTCTTAAAAAAATACCCTGCGTTTATATGTCATTCATATAGAGAGGGTATCATACACGTCGTAGGGTAAAGAAACAAGCTTCGCCCGCACAAAGATGTAAGCGCTTGTGTTTAAAGTAGATGCTGTGTTTTTATAAGTAAACATATCTTTACTGTTTTGACATGGGCTCTTGCATGTATATCATAGTACTCATTGAACTGTTAACATTGGTCAATCTCGATTTAGTGCTGCTTTGGCACTCTGGATGTGTGTATTCAGGAATGGGGATGGATGGGTAGGTGGATTAATGGATGGCTGGATCAATGGATTGGTTGGTGGAAGGATTGGTGGATTAATGGATGCCTTGGGGAGCACAAACTAATTAAATATATTATGTGTAAATGATTTTCGACAGCAATTTAAATGGTGAAGTGCCATACAAATAGTCAGTTACGATTACATCTATCAGAATCACAACTATATACTATCAGAAACGTTCACAAATATTAGGATGAACTAGAAGTCTCGACCATATTTCGTCTCCTCGTTGTCCGAATGCTTAGCCTATTTCACAGAACCCTCGTACTGGAGTCGATCATCTCTGCATAGTTATAAGTAGCACTGCGAGACTCAGCGAGAGGCGCTGTATAAATCTATCAATACAACACACTGCCACCACCCAACACCACTGTTACTTCCACTGATATATTATGCCACTTATACCACCACTATTATTTTACACGAAATCCCTCAGGATGAGATTCATAATGCAGCTCGTAATGGAAACTTTGTCCTCCGTTAAAAGCGATGAATGTGCCTTGAAACGCGTTTTATATATATATATATATATATAGCGCTGGAAAAGGAAGTCGACTTTACGCTGCTCTCTGTGGTTTAGAGATGGATTCAAAAGGCAACGGTCAATCCAAAGATGGTATCGCTACCGGCAGAATTAGTTGAACCTATTTTCTTCACCGAATTTTGTTCAATGCGTACATATGCATGCAGCGTGCAAGATTCGAAGGAAAGAAGTAAAGGTAGATCAAGACTGCAACAGCATAAATGAGGAAATAACATCACTTGGACAAACACTCAGTGAGCAGTGAACCAGACAATTAACCAATCGTAGCTGCTACTATCAGCTGCGTTAGCTTCGTGCAATTATTCGCTCTCTTACTTTCGAGACTTCAGTGGTCCTCGTTCATGCTTTTGTAACCAGCAGAATTGATCACTGCAGCGCTGTTCTGGCTGGTCTTCCCTGTGCTTTAGTAGTACGTTTAGATCGCGTTCTTCGCTCTGCGGCCATGCTTATTGGACACTTCCCTAAATTTTCACCGGTTTCAGCTTATATGCGCGATGTCCTTCACTAGCTACCGGTTCAACAGCGCATTACTTTTCTCATTGCGACACAAGTTTGGCTGTGCCTCTCTGGATGTGCGCTTTCCTACTTGACTGAACTGTGTCGTCCGGTGTCTGAGCTCCTTTCGCGTAGAGCTCTGCGCTCTTCTGCTAAAGGTGAGCTTCTGGTGTCCAGAGCCAGCTCGTCGCTTATGCTGCGTCGAGCTTTCTCAGTGGTTGGTCCATCCACCTGGAATGGGCTCCCGGATGCCCTCCGCCTTCCCCCTTACGTTTTGTAAGCTGCTAAAGTCATTTCTTTTTGGCCGTGGCTGGCCTGGGAACACTTCTGACTAGTAGAGGCGCTATATAAATTATCGAAATGAATGAATGAACCAAGGACACATGAGGCCATTTATTCGTACCAATCACCGCCAGTAACTGAAGGCTATGATGATAATGAATGGGAAACACAATGCGTCGTTGGCAACCATCAGTACCTTTGTATTTATGAATATTAGCCAATTGAATTGTCAATTATGACTATACTGCTAACTTGGAATGCTAATCCTGCAGAGCCTGATAGGACAAAACTCTGAGCGACATGTTATGCCATGCAACGTATTTATCACATCTGAGAAAGCTTAAAGAGAAATACATGCGACGCTGTTGAAACCCAATACGAGACATAATATATGGGACATAAATACGTGATATGACGACAGAGGCACTTCGTAAATTGTACACGGCACATGTCGATATCCGTTCCGTATATATATATATATAATGTTTTGTGGCTAGATTGAATCAAAGCCTGTTGCATTAGATGCACGCTTTGACCTGAAAGGAGTTTATAGTATATATTAAGAAAGAGAAACGAAAGACTAAAAGATAGAGAAAGAAACCACTTTGGAATTGTAATTGTAACTGTAATTGCACAATAATTACACGCAACGTCGCTAAACTGATAACTTTTTGGTTGCAACCGAAGGCTTAATGTATAGTTTTAAGGCAACTATAGTCGTCGTGTCATTATTTATTGTAATTCAATGAACAGCCCAGATATGCCTACACACATGCAGGTTTAGAAGGAGAATGGGTGGTTAGACGGCAAGGGAGATATACAGCAAATGTGTATTGAACACTTTTGAAAAGGCATACATGCTACAAAGGGGCGCAAAGCGTAACTGGGTGTTGTATTTTGTATCTTTGCAGTGCTTGAGTCATCTGCCTTGGGATAATCTGGAACCTCTGCTGGCCTCCCATGGGTCTCTTCTATTCACCATGAATTCAACTTACGACCGGTGCTCACACGTTATAGACAGTCCTCGAAGCATCTGAGTAGATTCCTGAGTGAAACGCCACATAAATTTTCAGCTGATCCAGTATGAAGGAACCAATGGATTAATAAAGAATAATGAAACACGTTTACAACAGTCGTAAGCATTTGATAGAAAAACGGTTATTCTGCAAAATCAGACGATCATTATACAGAGAATATATAGCATTTTACAGAAGTGCACCTCGTTTTAAGGTTTCTTTAGCACCAGTGTTGACATATAACATGTCTTGTCCTGACAGAATTTACACGGATTTTAAATTATCACTTGTCTTGAACCTTGAAGTTTAAAAGTAAAAAATTACCCGCAATTTCCCAAACCTCATGATAGATTACTGAACCCTCCGTTATCCGTCGTTGTACAAAACGCAGAGCAAGAAAAACACGCGCAAAACTTAGATAATATGTTTAAACTATGGAATTCTTAATAAATGTCACAACTTAGACAAAACATCATGAGTAGACGACAACTCAGATTTAGGATCGCAATTCCTGAGATCACGTGTCACAGTTTCATTGTTCTGCGCGCGAGAAACATAAATAGGCAAAAATATGGACAAGAATTGTATAAATATATTTACAACACAGACTAAGCTTACAAGGAGTGCTCTCTACATATGCATAACCTCGTCGATTGAAACAATTCTCACATGTAAGTCATATATAATCATATGATTTACCATATAATCATATGATTTACCATATAATCATATGATTTACCATATAATCATATGATTTACCATATAGGCATCACACATATTGCAGACGGCATAGAAAGGGTTTGACAATACGTCATTGGAAAATCGATCAACCAATTGAGAGCGGGAAATTTCTGTCCTCTTCTGAGGATACCCTGTATTCTTGACTTATTCTTATCAGTTCTTAATGTCACTTTAGTTCTCTATGCCAGTGCATCACAAAATTCCTTTCTCACACTCTCTCAGCAAAGACGCACAGCCACATTTAAAAGACTGCCTCTGTGTGGTGTTATTATCTCGCTCCCCCGACAGAAACGATGTAGAACACTTCCTCGCCCTTCGTCACAACCACACAGTAAGAAAGCAAGCACAATTTATAAGGCGCCATTAAAGATTGCATGAAATTGAGTCACGTGATAAGCTGACGTAATCACAAAATGGAATATAAATGCATTGAAAATACACGAATTCTAAGTGAACACAAAATAGAAACATCGCAAAAAAATGTCATGAAACTCGACATTCAATGCAAATACATATTGTTCAGGTCATGGCCGACCAGGGGGCGATTTGAGATTGGGAACCAAGGAAGACTTGTGCTCATGTGCGGAATGACTGGAAGTTACATGTCTATAGTGATTGTAGACTTAGAGAATTGTGTGCCCAGTATCCACCCGAAATTCACTTTTTTAGACCGAGCATCTGTAACCGCTATTAACTTTAGTGTCAAAAAGACACTTCTTGATGTATAGTACTGTAAATTGTTCGCTGAAAAAACCAGAGACTTGAGCAATAAGTTACAATTATGGCAGAACTCGCACCCCAGTTCTTGTATATTTTTCCGAGAAAATCTTGCACATCAACTCACTGCATTAATGGAATGTCTTAATCTGATTCATTCACCCGTTCTAATGCTTTCATTCTGCAAATGTCGAAACATTTATGACTAAGCAACCTCGTCAGATTTCGACATTCATAGATAAATTGAAACTTGTGAGCAGACATAAAAAAATCGTACTCAAAATTATCCTGACAACGCATGACTATTCGACTGCATTTGCTTGACGACTTATTGACCACGTGACCCATCAGGGCAGTTCCATTGTTCGGATACAAAATCTCCACAATCAACCAAAAGATTCTAAGAAAGGAACAAGATTAGTCACGCAAGAAAACATGCTCAAAGTGCGCGCAATACGTTCTGGTATACCGCAATGGTCGACTGCCAAATTAAAAAAAATTGATTTAACGAAAGCAGCGAAATCGTCCATATTGCCTAAAATGTTAGTAGTAAACTTCTATTCGGTAAAAAATGTGGCTTCACACCACCGTTCAATAATACCATAGCTATTAATATTGAAATTATTGACGCGGAATAAAAACCACTTATTTACGACCGCCTAATTGAGTTTCTCCACTTTCAACATGAGCACCACATTTTCTGTCGATGCATTCACTGTAAGTGTGGTTGTCGTGTAATTTGTGCTAATTTCAGGCAATCACAAACCTCACATTTACACATGTAGGCCAACATACATACATACATGTATATATAGCCTGGTAACAGCTTGTGCAAGCCAAAGGTGTTTGACATTGACCAACCATGTTCTACCCCAAAACCCTAGACTCAAATCTAGAAGTCTTGGCATCACATGACTCACGGCAAGCGCTTCATTGGCTGCTGCTATTTCGCGCACGTAGATGTCGTCAACATACACACGGAAAAATCCATGAAAAAATGTCTGCGTCACGTGACTTATCGGGCGCATTTCATTGGTTGTTTGACGGACGAGGAAGAGGAAGACAAGATGGCGTCTGCATGGTGTGGGGTCGAAATGTTCGTGGTCGGTTCGTCGATGAGGCTTTCATCACTGGCGCTTCCACTCGAAGCATTGCTCTCCTGTCGACTGCTGCTGCTGTCTCCGTTCGGTCCGGTCAGTTTCTGGAGGTTGTTTTCCTTCTTCCACTTCATCCGACGGTTCTGGAACCAGATCTTGATCTGTCGTTCCGTCAGCGCCAGAGCGTGTGCGATCTCAATGCGACGTCGTCGGGTTAGGTAGCGGTTGTAGTGGAACTCCTTTTCCAGCTCCAGCGTCTGGTAACGAGTGTACGTCTGTCGAGTTCTCTTCTGCTCGAAGCCGAGATCTACGATGTAACAAGCGAGCGATTAATGCACGAATATTCAATGTCACATTGTTTATAGGTCGATTGTACATTTCGCATTAATGGTCATTGTGTTTTATATCATTGTTAATGCATAGTATCGGCTGCAAAAGCTACTGAACAAAGTCTTATGTCGCTAGAATAGATTTGTTTGGCCCAACCAGCGTCTAATTAACCTTGACCGTCTAAATAGAACCTGGCACTGAACCAAACAGCCTGGCTATTGAAAACTTGAGTTGATATAGCGCCAGAATAATTAAGCTAATATCGTTGACTTACATTTACATTATAGTCATAGCCTCAATGCATAACACGAGAGCTGTAATATTATCTTGGCCAATGCCTTTAATATGTCGAAGTGTCGGATGTATTGATTTATGAGATTCTCGGCTGTCCATACATACAAACCTTAGTGACAGTCACGCTAACACAACGATTCACTCACACACACACAAACATGCATACGCAAATATGTTTTTAATATCCATAGGGCCCTATATATATTATATATATATAATATATATATATTATATATATATATATTTGCATTAATTGTAATATGTGCATTGCGCTTAAAGAACACATTCAATACACAGGTATACATAAGCCTGCAGCAAATACGTTACAACCGCTGGACTTGAGAAGTCAGAGCAAAGAATTCAACTCGTCCTATGTAGCAAAATATGTTAAGCAGAGGTTGAAGGACTTCTGGCCTACATTGAGTCCGCACCGACTGGCAACAAGAGATGAAATATCATAACCTCTCTTTCCATATTATATGTGTCTTCTTTTAAACACGGACTGTGTATAAGGAATATATAAAAAAGCACTATTGAAAACTGTTTCGCCAGGGTGAACTGAGCTATATAAGTGCCATGAGGTTCTAAATGAATGAATGAATGAATGAATGAATGAATGAATGAATGAATGAATGAATGAATGAATGAGCAGAAGTATTACACCTGTTGATAAGATATATGGCAATGCCCGGTTGAGGAATGCCATAAAAAATGTTGGTTATGGTTATCTATACAGTTGTCTTAGACTAGAGAGATCGATGATTGCAAAAGATGCTGTGCATGAATTGCTGAGGTGATCATCACACGTAATGGGGGAGGGTTAGGTTCGCACGGATTGGATCGGTCACTATTGCGGAAACCTCGCAATAAATAACGAATTACATCTAATCTCATTTTGAGGGAAATTACAATTACCACTATCTCCAAATTGGGATGACATCTTTCATCAGCCAAGCATCTCCGAAGCTGTATAGCTGCCCACGATGCTTTAGGTTGAAGAGAGGAGAGGGTCTGGCCTGTGGTTAATATTGTTTTCGGCCATGACCAAACCGACCCTTGACTGAGTAATTGAATCTGCTAGACCTGAAAGCACCACCTGGCGGTCGTGTTGAGTATGCATGGCCACTGGAGAGGGAGGGAGGAAGGGAGGGAGCTGGATAGGAAGATGATTGGGTGAGGGATATGGTGCGTTGAGGCATGATTGAGGCTACTGCATTGGGATATGGAAAGACGGAAAGAGGTCGGGTGAGGGTCTCAGCTGCTGTTGCTTCTGCTAAAGATTAGGATGATGGATAAATAGATGGATGGATGGATGATCGATTGGATGGATCGGCGTTTACGGATGGACGGAACGACGGATGAACAGTAAGATGGGCGAGAGAAAGAAGGGTTGTGAAGGGATTGACGGTTGGATAAAGGGACGTAGGAGGGAGAGAGGAAGTTAAGCAGGGATGAATGGGTTGATGGGCAGAATGCGGGAGGAGGAGGCATGGACGGTGTTGGATTTCAAGACCTGTTTACTGTTTACTAAGGAGTACTCTCAGTCTGGTCGATGGTCCATTGGTTGTCTGGTCATGGAGCAATGGTCGATGTGTGCGTCTGATGCCAGGTATAAACCATTCGTTCATTGTGGGGTGGGGTGTCCAAGCCCACCGATGACGATCAGCAGCGCTCTGCAGGGGTACAGAGTGCGCTGATTACTCTGAGCGTCTCTCCCTCTCTCTATCACTCACTCTCACTCTCTTTCTTTTCATTTTATGTCTGTCTGTCTGTCTGTGTGACTGTGTGACTGTGTGTCTGTTTGTGTGTCTGTCTGTCTCTCTCTGTCTCTCTCTCTCTCTTATCGAACGTAGAATGTAGTGTACAGAAACAGGGTGGGGTGGGCTGACTATTGAAGCCCATGCAACAGCAGCTGACGGAAGTACATTCGAATGCTCCGGAAACTGAGAGCACCTTTAGAGAATGGAATGCTTTGTCCTCGTGCTGGGCTATGCCTTCATTTGTCGCTCATTCAATCCATCACTCAGTCAAATGATAAAGTATATTAGTCTGATGGGGTTCGTCTCTCTGTTTGGTCGCATTGTTTTCTTAAGACATAAAGAAAGAGACCGATAGAGAGCGAGAAAGTGAGAGAGAGGGAGAGTGAAAGAGAGGGAGTAAGACATTAGACAGAGAGAGACATATATAGAGAGCAGCAACAGGCATTAACATTGACATCTGAATGGTGTTTGGAGGCGCGCTGACAGCAGCAATGATTCACCTTTATATGCAAGAACCAGATTCACCCGAGCACTTTCGTTCTAAACGGAGCCACATCAGTCAATCTGTCACATGCAGTTCAAGTCATTGAATCAATCTATGAATGAATTATAAGCTTCTCATATGCAATATACAAGGCCGTGTCTTTAAAGAATATTCTGTTTTAAACCGGTTGCAAAAGATCCGATCTCCTGTGCATAGGCCTTATAGCGTACATCGTAGGGTTAAGTCAGTATATTCTTCCTATAAAATTAATGATTCCCTTGAGTGTTTCTACAAGAGTCAGGACCCTGTGATGATACGGTGAACAAATGATTGCGTATTCAGTTAAGACGATTTAAGGTAAGACACTTGTCAGGATATATGGAGTGAGCGAGAGACTGAGCAAATAAAACTCAGAATAAGTCAGAGATAAAAACTTAGATTAAGTGAGAGATAAAAACTCAGATTAGGTGAGAGATTAAACGCAGAAAGTTAGAGATAGCAGACGCTTCTATAAAGGCTCGACAGAAGCTGAAACAACTGTGAAGCCCTGGTCGTGAGGTCTCATAGGGTCATATGACTGAGGCGCTAACTCGATAATCAGAGAAATTCATTTGAGAGGCAACATTTTACCGCAACTGATGTCTACGCCATTAAACCATTCACTTCGCCAATGAATTCATTAATCAGCACTAATGTATAAAGGTCAACGATTTACAACATAATCAATGAGCAAATTTATCCAAAATAAAAGCCATATAATAATTAATTATTTATTTACTTGGAGGAATTATATAGCGCCCTTTCTAGAACATCTACTCAGAAGCGCTCCCGATAAACCCCGATTAAACAGTACAGTCTTAAGGTTGGCATATATAGAGCAATATGCGTATGGGCCATATATTCAGACAGGATTATCTTTGAGAAGCCCAATTCTATCATAAGATCGTCCGAAACAAAGATAATCGATTAAGACTATTGAAGGAGGACTGTTACAGTATACCACACATACTAATAACTGTCTGATTACCCCCATCCATGCTTACACTTTACGGCCTTATCCCAAAGACATCAACCGTAGGCACGATTCGAAGCCACGAACCCACCCACAGAACACAATAGCGCTACATTAATACATCTCACAAGGATACATTGCAATAAGCATCATAATTGTGGTGCGTCTTAAAATAATCATTATTATTCACCATTAGGTCTACCAATACGATACGACTTACAAAATGATCCGCCATCTACGATTACTATTACACATAATTACTATATTTACGTATACAATCCAGCTGCACGGCATTGATTACAATTCTGATAAGAAGATGTAGTGTAATTGATCTTACCTCCTCCGATTGACCTCATCCAGGGATAGATTGGCAGGTTCTGCCCCGCCGTCTGGGAGGGTAAGACAGAGCCGAAATTTCCCGAGCTGTAAGGGTTCATGACCCCGGTCATCTGCGAATTAACACCCCCCGGTCCGACAGACATCATACTGATCGTGGGGTCAGAGACGAGTTTACAGTTGCCAAGGCCAGGAGGATCCAGGTAATGTCCCTGGAAGGGTTGGTTCGACGGTCCATTGGAGCACGTGTAGGCGGACGACCCCGTTGAACCCCCTCCGACGGGGTAGGTCGAACTGTAGGCCGCCTGTGCCTTCGAAGAAACGGACGAGGCTCTGACGTCGAAGGGGGAGAACCGACTGAACCCTGCGTGCTGAAGGTTTGACCCGGGGTCGAACCCTGCCAGAGAGACGGACGGTCCAGGTGGCTGCCCAGCTGAGCCGCCGCTGTAACAGTTGGCAGCCTCAAACTTGACCATGTCCGGATTGAAGAAGAAAGGGTCGGCCGACATTCCGGCCGACACTCCGGCCGACATAATGTTTCCGTAGTAGGCATTCATTGTGCGTTGGCGTCCGATAGTTATGGTCACTCTTTTTTCCCACTAGTACTGGTCACTCGGCCAGTCCACTGTAGTACGCGTGTTGGCTAAACGATAATGGTCAGTTCTGGCGAGTTGCCGCGTGATTTGTGGCCGGTCTCGTCACTGCACTCAACCTTACTGACCGCTCTGGTCATTTACTGACCGGTCCAGTCACGCCGACCGGCTACGCTACGGTCTCTGGGCGTGCCCTTCACGTGGTCAAGCTGGCCAATGAGTGGCGAGGTTAACGCCGGCTGACACATTGGGTCGAGGGTAGGGCAACTCTGGCCAGAGGTTAGTTGCCTGCCCGTTGGCCGGCCGGAGGGCCAGGGTGACTGACCGACCGCCCCTCTTTGAGTTGGAAAAAGAGAGAGGGTCAAGTTTTACGAGCGACTGGGTGAAATTAGAGCCAAAGTTTCTGCCTTGTTCCGTAACCCCATCGACCTGATCTCCTATTAAAAGGCGTTATTAACTACCCCCTTGCATAATTGTTAGCATAAGCGATGAACGGCAAAGTGGGCTTTTATCGTTACCCTCACCAGAACAAATCTCGTTCCGTGTTTACGTTCATCAAAGTAACAATGGAATAGATTAATGAGATTTATGTAGCGCATCTTCAACCGCCTATAACTGTCTTTGTTATAGCGATTAGGTCGCTGTGCGTCTTTTTGTCTGTCTGCCTGTCATTCTGTATGGCTGTCTGTATGCATGTATGCGTGTCTGTGTGTATGTCTGGCAGCATATATTTATGTATGTATGTATGCATGTCAGTTGGTGTGTGTGTGTGTATTTGTGTGTCTCCCTTCATTATTCCAGTCCTCTATTATACCATCATACCTTTATTTCCACCCATCCCCTCTCTTCTCATCCTCTCTCTTCTGCTATCTCTGTCTGTCTGTCTTTATTTGTCTATTTCATAATTTGTCTCTCCTCTTCACACTCTCCGCCTATTTGTCCACCCTTATGTATGCCTGCCTCACTGTTTCTGTCCGTCTCTCAGTTTCCATGCATCTGTGTATGTCTGCAACTGTCTATGTATCTGTTCATCTCTCTCTTTCTTAGTCAGAGAAACGTGAAGCTCTGACAGCGTTTGATGGATTTTAATTATTCAGTCGCCAGAGGGCCAGGGTTAGAGATCTTCTCTTAGGCTTAATCATCTTCTATGAGGCTTAATCATCTTCTATGAGGCTTAATCATCTTCTCTGAGGTTTGATCATCTTCTTTGAGGCTTTACAATGTTATCTGAAATTATTTTCTCTTTGGAATAAATAGGGATCTGTATACACTCAGACCCAAAGATCTTCTCTCAGGCCTTTATCAAGTGCAACCTGATACAGGCTGTCATAACACACACACACACACACACACACACACACACACACACACACACACGCACACACACACGCACAAACACACGCACAAACACACGCACACTGTGGGTGGCACAAATGATCATAAAAACATTATATTTCTTTCCCAGTGAAGATCACTGTCGAGTGTCGACTTATCGCGCAAAGACGATACGTTAATAGCTTTCAAAAGTGGGCAACGTTACAGCACATAAACAGATACAACTGAATCCTATATTAATGCCACATTATAATTATGACGTATCCCAAAGTGTCTATTCGCCAATACATGTCCAGAGACAACGCTTTCAGTTGCACGATTTGTAATTTGAAAATTTTTGGGTTTCGTTCTGACTAAAAGACAGCGAACTTACAGATGATTATGACAACGAAGCCAATAGAAGAAGAACTCAGTATGAACTACTATGTAGCCCATATATACATGTATGTGTGAGCGGTTGAGCGCTTCATCTATATACCGATGAACCCAATCTATGGACTTTGACGAAGCATGCATGTGCATGAGGGTGTCACTTTCATCAGCAATCAGCGATCGGCTGTTGCATCTAGCTGCGCGTGCCCACCGTCCAACAACCAAGCTATATATACAGCAGCTGGCGAGAGCAAAAACTAGTGCTAGATAAACGCGTGCGACACGAAAAATCACCCAATTCTACGTCAACAATAACACGGTCTGTTGTCGGCACGGTTGTTTCGTTGCCAGGCCGAAGTCTAAAGATGCTGATGCAGTTTCTAAGGTTACCGTCGTCGACAGCGTCCATCGACAGCCTGCTGAGGCTGATCGACCGGTTGCTGATGCAATCTGATACTGGCCTGGAGATGAAAATGTGTTCGATGATGCCCCGAAGCAGGTGTCCTTCGCCACCGACGTACGCCGATATCATAAGGAAAGGGAGACGAGCACCTGCTTGTAGTCTGGGTTGCTGAGGCAAGAGCATCCTATTGGATCGACCGGTCTTATTCTCGTCTTGTATAAGGCAGATAAGTCCATCTGGCAAGTACGCACTGATCGTCGTTGTCGTTATAATCACCGTTTTTGGTCGTTGCCGTTGCATTTAGTCATTGGTCGTCTTAAGGTGTGTTCGTTCTCAACACTTCCGTCGTTATTGATGAATCGTTTGTCTGCGTAACTGTCCGTGTCGTAAAATTCAGTCAGTTAGCCAGTCAACCAACACGTAGGTCAGTCAGCCAGCCAGTCAGTCAGGCATTCGGAAAGCCAGTCAATCAACCAGACAGCGGTTAGTCAGCAATCAGCCAGCAGAGCAGTCAGTCAATCGGTCACTCAAACAACCAGCCATGAAGTCAGGACGCCAATCGGTCACCCAATCAGTTTGTCAGTCAATCAGCCAGCCATGGCAAGCAGTCCGTCTATCAGCAAGTGTCAGCCAGCCAGTCAGTCAATCAGCCAGTCAGTCAGTCAATCAGCCAGTCACTGGCAGTCAACCAGTGAGTCAATCAGTCAGTCAACCAATCAGCCAGCCAGTCAGTCAATCAGCCAGTGAGCCAGTCAGCCAATCATTCAGCAAGTTAACAGGCCAGTCAGTTAATGAGCCATGGCAGTGTATGGCTGAATGTACAAGTATGTCTGTTTGTCTGTCTGTCTGTCTGTCTGCTTGTCTGTCTGTCTGTCTGTCTGTCTGTCTATTTCTTTTGCTGCAGTCCACACAAAATTCTGAAATCAAATTTGCTCACATACATATGTCAGTATGCAAATTGTATCTTATTTGTCTATATATATGCAGATTGCATATTCATGTATCAACCAAATCGGATGATACGAATCAGAAAATACTTATATATTTGCAAATCGATTCCCATATATTGTCCCACATATGCCACCATGATACTCCTTGATCGCTATGATCATGATCGTCGTTATGATCACGGCGATCATCGGCTTCATCATAGTTGTAGTTGTTTTAGCATGTGGATACATCTGTCGTCAGTAATGTTCAAGAATTTCCGTAATAGCAAACATGAACTCGAAAATATCAAAGACCCTATTCAAGGCTACGCGCATGCAGGGCACCAAATTATTCACAGGCGCTGCGTCAGACCAGAGAGATCGACAAAAGACACCAAGTGAATAAAAAAAATTTTTTGCAATCTTGAAGTGTAGAGGACATGATATAATTATATTCAGGGATTAAAAGTATCATTTACAAATGCATCATTGTATTAAGATAAATCTATTACACATCGCATGCAGTACCTCTTAATATAATTTATGGATTCGCACCTATGTTTTAATTTTTTTAAATACGACTAATATGTCGATTGTAAGAGGAAGTATTCAATTCCGACCAAAAGACAACATTGGTAGGGAAGTTGGGAACCTAAAGAAGTAGATAATTCTGACTTTACCAACTGCAATAAACGAACGTCACCCAAAAACAAAACGCTTACAAAGAACAACATGCATTCCATGGCAGTAAATAGACTATAACAAAACGACAAATGGAACATTTTATCTATAGATCAATAGACCTAGGAAGTGCACCAATCAACTTGACTTATCTAAGTCTATGTAATAACATTCTGGAGTACTTTAGATTTTTCTCAGTAGAATTGTATGCCAATTTATTTGTTTTCAAGAAAGGTAAATGGATACTGTTACTATCACTGTAAATAATATACATTGACCGTCACCAATAATAATATCTCGAAGCAAGTATAGAATTTCCCACTCTGTATTTCTCAGCCAATCTTTTAAGGCCCGCAATTTGCATTATGAATATTCATGTTACCTCTACGCTCTTCCGGAAACAGTATAGCAAAGGCTGGTTATAAGATGCTAGAGTTTATTAGAACTTAACTGGTAATTTTTTTGCAATAATATTATAGGCTATTTTTTATGATCCTTGAAATTCAAAGTTAAATTTATATTTAAAAATTTGTAAGTTAAATGACGAGTATTGTGTGTCTTATTGAGAATTACTAGTATGCAGCTAATTAGAAATAAAGGGAACCAATTTTATTAATTTAACAGCCTTTTAAAATATTTTTAGAGATCCTATGCAATTAGTCATTGAAACTTGCAAGGTCGTGACAATGTGGGAGGCCTACCAGGAACAAATTCTGAGCCAGACAGGGTACAATGAAAACCCAATGACCAAGACACTCAATGTCGAGGGCTGCGCAATTGTGAGTTAAACTGGACGATACGTTTACGTCTTTGGGTAATAAACCCAGTGAGATAAGTTGCAGTAGAATGGAGCCAAAACTTAAACAAATAAACTCTGAACTCTCACATCCACAACACGTGATCCTTGTCGACGCCCTTTGGCAATATTGCTCATCCTTCTCAAATATCCAAAAATATTCTAAATATCATGTCGCACATATCTACGCACACTTGTACAGATTTATATACACGATGATGTGTGTGGGTGTGTACAGATGCAATATATATGTATGCCTATATAATCATATATATATATATATATATATATATTCCGAGAAATGTCTTTCGTGCATTCTCTATACACGTGTGTAGGTCTATACACATATATTCATATAACATACCTTTATATTAGCAGCAAAAATAGTTTAAAGACTCGATAGAGTGAAATAAATTCAGTTATGACTCATTATTGTTGATTATACAAATTCAGCTGGTATTTATAAATATTTAATTTTGTTTTATATAAAGTTCAACATAGATGTCCGTGACAAATATCTAAATAGACTAACTATATCTATTGTCACTATGAATAATCCTATATATAAAATCTCCAATTGATTTACATACTTAAGATATGACTGCATTTGTGCATACATGCGCACTGTAAACTGTAGCGATTGCCACTCTAAAAACGGATAGATTTGTAGACAAAGGAGTGATATGGATGTGTAGGCCTACAGATGGATTCTTGCACACACTTAGATTTATATATGTACATAAATATCATATATTATATATATATAAATATTATATATATATAAATATTATATATATCTTATATATATAAATACGATGTCTTCAAACTCGGATTTAACAAACTATTTGTTAAGTGTATATGATTTTGCTGCTGGATGATATGCATCGAAATGAATGTGTGCACAATAAATACGCTGCACAAAATGCACGTGACCACTTATTTATTAATTAATGCAGATATTCTGCCAATGCATTTGCATAAGGTATTATAATGTGTGAATACATAGAAACTTCAACATTCGTGTATGTGTGCATAGTTACACTGCAATTTATTTCGTTATGCCACCTTGTTTAAATGTAGAAATAAGACTTAGTAATCTGCATAGACAACATTATGGTTATAACTAAATGTGCAAATGCGCATGATAGATAAATGCACCATAGTTTGCATAATATGTATATAAAAAATGCATAATATATGTATATATTTTTCAAAATAATTTGAATGTAAGTATACATATAGTGATCACTATATTTTATCTGTACATGCACACTAATTACTTAGGAGCACTCAATAACTCTGGTAAGTGACCTGCAGGTAGTGCTAGAGCTCTCCATTTTGATAAAACGCAAGCAATTAATTCCTGACACAAGATGTCAAGATTTGTCAAGATTGTACTAAAAAATCACAAGTGACTGAAAAACAAAAAGTTGTGATGATATATGAAATTTGCTTCAAAATCACAATAATGCAAATAAATTCTGAGCTAAGAACGGCGAAAGAAAACAAACGGAGCACGACATCCAATTAACAAATTACGATGTTTACTAATTACAATAATTAATAGATGTTACGTTTTAATAATAATAGAATGCAACTAATTAGAAATAAATAAATAAATATTATTATTATTTCAGACAGAGTCATTGAGCGAGTCACAGCTGTGCAGTCGAGTCGAAGCTAGTCTGTGGAATAAACCCTATGGCAACAAATATCCAGATTGCAATGCAAAATCCTCAAATCACAAGTCGACTACAAAATCCCAGGATATTTGTAAATATCTCAAGTAATGGGCGGACTCAGCCTCAAGATCTATTTCGCACAAAGCATAAAGTACAATTATTCCTGCGTTTAAAACAGGAACAGCCTGTGTGTGTATCACAGTATGTTATATGCAGCTAATCGTAAGTGATAAACATAACTCGTTCTATATGTTAAAATTTCCGGGTTGCTCAGTTGAAGGTGTCTAAATTCCCTGTATTCGCCGTGTGACTGTCTCATTGACACCGTTGGGGCACCGTTGGGTGTCCCATACGATGGCACCTGCACGAAACGCAACATAAGCAGATCGAATGAATTCAACTCACGCGTATACTTCGCTGTAAGAATTTCTTATCATCTTTATCAGTCAACAACGACTACGACAAGGTGGAGTACATGTCGCCCGGTCTCAAAAGGCCGCACCCCGATCGCCAAGAATAATTGTCATCGAGTTTTGATTCATCGTCGGCATTAATGAATATTTAATGTTCCTGCTGGCCATTTTCTATTATGGCGACCGCTGCTGGTCATCTGCGTGACCTCTGACCCGATCGCTGACCAGCGCCATGCCCAGTTTTGCTGACAATATTTTTTCAGTCCATCTTACGATCGATGGCAACGTGATCTCGCTTATGATCTGAGGAATTAAAAGGGGTGAAACGGCAGACAAGGGGTAGAGCCGCGACCTTTTCGTGACCCCTGTTTTGAGATCGCAAGACTGGGAGGCACGATTGGCAGCGATTACATGCCATCGACACAAGGTCAGTTAATTGAGGTCGGGTCGCGGGTTCGTGAACTCCGTCGATCACTGTTAGGCGGTTGCGACTTCGACAGAACTTGACGTCACAGTCGACGATCAAGATATCAGGCAATGACTCATATAGCGCCGCTATCCAATTACCAGCAACTCGGTCGATGCACGCGACCTGAATGAAGAGACTCCATCGACGACTATTCATCATATTACCGCGTCGTCCGGATATTTATGGTCATGAATTTTTATGTAGCGCTCTACTCATTCTTAAGAATATCCTGGACGTTACTTCACATTGAACATCGCTTCTTCCGGAAAATTCACAGATGCGTTTTTGTCGATGCGAAAACCAGTTCACTATTTTGATGCTTTTTCCGGTGCCAATATATAAATATGCTAAATTAAATTACGATAACGATAACGATAATTTTATTATAATCAAACCAAATGAATTGACTCAATGACTTGTAACATAATAAACATATAAAATAGGAAATTAATAATCATCGAATAACGGTAAGTTACAAGAGAAGACCCTAAGGGATATCCTCCCGCTGACAGGGCCACCCATAGCAGCATGATATACAATAGCATAGTTCCAATGAGCGCATACTTATATGATGTAACGAGTAGATGTTAAATTATATAGTCACACGAGTTAACGAATCTTAAATAAGCTTACTATGCTGTGCCTCTTACATTGCCACAATTGATGAGCGAAGAGAGTTCTAGATATTTCCAGCTGAGAGTGTCGTATAATAAGACGGATTTTAGCTTAAGCTTAAAATTGATGCTTAAAATTGAATTTATATTTCAATCGCCAAAATGGCCATTTATTTTTTCTCGCAAAAAATAACTATAATAATATAGTTATTTTTGGCGAGAAATTCGCAGAAATCTAAATTGTTGCTCGCCTAGTTATAACAGTAAGTCAAATATTAGTTCATATTCTTTATGTAATATAATGCATATTTTAAAATGAACAGTCTAAAATATAGTTTGTTATGTTTGAGTCAGTTTGAGAGAAGCGATGACTTTACTGCTATATTCAGACGTATGTCAAAGATTCCGGCGCATAGTGATTTGCTAATAAGAGCCCAGTCACATCTGCCTATAAACAAGCAGCTTGAAAAGGTGGTCATTATTAGACGACAGAAGCAGATACGTATGCATCATTTCGCCTTAAATAATTATTATCTTTCTCAGCCAAAAGACGCACTTGTCTGTAGGCGGGGTCTGTGTAAAGGTTACCATCTAGAGAAATGGAATTGTAATTGTAATTGTTACAGGAACACTTATATGGCACCACTCGTTATCAGAGGCGCATGCGCGTCGATCCCATGTGTCTCTTCAGAGTCGAACATTCGTTAATCTTCATCACAAACTCGAGATGTCTACAGCGCCTCAAAAAGCTAAAGTTTCGGAAATCAGCCTATTCGCTTACGCTTAACCAAAGCAAAATCAACAAGCAGATGGTCAAGGTCAAAAGAGTCGATACAAGGGCACAATCAGACAGCTAGGGTGGATGGTGTTTAGGGAGGTAAGGAAAAAAATTAATCCAGATTTGTATTGCGAAAATGCAGTTTTTCAGTTGTATGTGAAAGACCTTAAGGAGGTAGCAAGAGGGGATGTTTTCGAGAGTTAGCATAGGATGCATTTGTCGTAATACTGACGAGAGTTTGACCTTACCTATATATATATATATATATATATATATATATATATATATATATATATATATATATATATATATATGCTTAATACATGTATATGCTACATGCCGGTATAAAGCGAACCGTAGTTAGACATTACTCAATATGATTTTAGTTTTAATTACACCGATATCCATCAAACATAAAGTTACAGCCTTTATGCATGAATTATGAACATGTATAAAAGGCCGAGAGATCTGCATATACATCTAATTATGTGCATAACATTTATAATATGCAGAGAAGGCATTGTGTGCATTATATGCATGCGCATATATATATATAACATCAATATATATATATAATATCAATATATATATATAATATCAATATATATATATAACATCAATATATATATATCTAATATCAATATATATATATATAACATCTATATATATATATTGATATTATATATATATATAACATCTATATATATATATACTGTACACAAAACGACATTAATAATTATCTTTGGAAATCTATTGTCTAGACTTGCACACGCGTCAGGATGAAAATGTATAAGCCAATATCCTGGTTGAACTAATATTATAGGGCTATATCTGTCTAATAATGAGACTGCACCTGTTGCGGCCATATGATATATATATGTATACATATATATATATATATATATATATATCACTGGGATTCACTATCTGTGTATTTATATTTATATATACATATTGAGCCGTGGACTAATTTATGCCTGCCAGAGCAATAATTCATAATATGGAGAATATTCTGGAAAATTCATCCAAGGTATCTGTTGTGATCTTCCGTGTATTTTATGCCCAGTCGATATAAATAACAACTGAAGAATCCATTGCGGCATATATATATAGTAATAAAGTTATATATATATACATATATAAATATTAACATATACATATATAAACGTGTTAGGCCCATATAAGTTCATATAAGTGTATAGAAATATGTATATATGATAGCTAGCAGTGTATAAAAATATTTATAGACTATATGAAAGCTAACATATAAATATATTTAAAGGTATACATAGAAATATGCATAGTTTTATTCCATTATGCAGTGATATATCGTTGATGTCTAAATGCTTCTTCATCTGCTTAACGAGGTCTTCGTGATTGCAGCATTGTACGTACAATGTTGCACAAAATGCTTACATCTTCTGTATCAGTGAATAGCAAATAATATTGCAGAGTGTTTTAAAATTAACAAAAACAATTGATCGAGAAACAATTAATCGATTGAAATGTGGGCGATTAATTAATCGTTAATATCCGCTGCCCTCAGTTGAACATCTCTTGCATGCATTGACTGTCTCGATCTTTGCATATTTACGATCGTAATATCGCCATAAAAAATATGTTTGAATAAAGCGAATCTGTACATTGTATAAAAATATACATAAGTTCATGAATGTGTATATGTAATTAGATACGTGAATATATTTGTATATACATGCATATGTGTATACATACGCTTACGTGTTTGTATGTCTGTATAAATATACGTGTTTATATGTACGCCATGTATATATGTTTGTAAGCAGGTTATGTTTGCGGTTATGCTTGCATAAAATATATTATGTAAATGTGTATATATGTTTAGTCTATTGTATATATATATATATATATATATATATATATATATATATATATATATATATATATATGTGTGTGTGTGTGTGTGTGTGAGCTTGTGTGTGCATGCGTATCTTTGGCTATGTGCTTGTACGTATGCTTGCATTTACATATCTCCTTCAGGCTTGAATTAATCCCTCAGAGGTGAGGGATCAGCCACACGGATCCTTCTTCCCCACTTGACTCTGTCACCAGAGTCTTCCTCTTTCAATTTTATAGTCTTTCAGATCGTTTTCAAACATATCTTCCCATCTCTTCTTCTGTCGTCCTCGATTGCGTCGTCCGTTGATATCCCATTTCATAATTCTTTCAGCACAGCTTTCGTCCTTTCTTCTCCTCACATCACCAAATCATTTCATTCTGACCTCTCGTATTTTTCCGTAATACATGCCACTCCCTATGTCTTTTTGATGTCTTCGCTCCTTTACTAACCTTTATTCATACTTCTCTTTCCATGTACACGTATGTATATATATATACATATATATATATAACTATGTGTATTTACATAAATATATGTATTTACATAAATATATGTAATTACATAAATATATGTATTTACACAAATATATGTATTTACATAAATATATGTATTTACATATGTAAACATACATATGTATTTACACAAATATATGTATTGACATAAATATATGTATTTACACAAATATATGTATTTACATAAATATATGTATGAATGCGTAGTTCTTACATATGAGGTACATTTGCATGCATGTTGATACATGTGTATGCATTCATGTATGTTTGTATATGCATTAATACATGTGGACTTCCACAGATGCGTCTGTGCATTCGTGGCTCCTTTCGATGTTTGCATATGCCAATGATTTGAAAGGGTCTGGATGCAGTGGAGGTCATTATACGCCGATCGATCGTTACCATATATATATATATTATATATATATATTTTATATATATATATATATAAATATATGTCTGAGTAGATATGTATCTTGGACATAACGAGGTCTGTGCTCTGAGACATATGAGGACGCAGTAATGTGGCCTACTTGATATTCATTCAAACAAGCGACGCTGATGAAAGATCTCAACAGATAAATTCACTAAAAAATAGATCGAGTCGATACTACACGGTCGCTATATATATTCATATATATATACATATATATACAATTTATATAATATATATACAGTTTATATATGATATATGCAGTTTATATAATATATATACAGTTTAAATAATATATATGTATGCATTTAGATTACTTATGTGCTTATATATACATAATTATATATACGTTCATATATAATATCGTAGATACATATATATACATATATATATAATTATGGATCCATGGTATTTATGCATATATATATCATGATAAATGTACACTATTTGTTGTTCCTGAAAAGACAGAGATATCCACGAATCGTGATCGCAATGTGTCGATATCTCTGCAATTCGTGCAGTGAAGATTAAAACATGAAAACCATTTTATGCGCTCAGTCAAAGCAAAATCGTTGGGAAGGCAAGCTCAAAATCGATTTCAGGAGAAGATCCACAGATCAGGCAGGCAGACAGACAGACAGACAGACAGACAGTCAGACGACTAAGGTGGAAAACATAGGAGCTACAATAGAAGTCAGAGACGCAGAAAGAATAGAGGACAGGATCTGCGCAATATATATAGGAAGGCTTCAGTGTTGAATGAAAGTCGTGGACAAATATTGGAAGAGTTATTTATTGTGGGAACTAATGCTTTTGCAAGAGATACGGAATTCATGGACACTCGATTTTCATATGGATTAGAACGTGTGTTTTTTTGCGTTCACATATCTCTTTTAGATGTAAATAGGTGCATTTATGTACATATTTCATACATTATTAGAAAATCATGATTTGCTCTATAGGTAACACATACATACAAAAATGTATTGCGTGAAAACTCTTGATGTTAGTATTGGGGTTGTATGGGTCGTTGCATGCAAAGGTTTTTCATTTGAACGGCACCAACTGAGTTCGTGTAGTTACTCATTTCAACGAATTCTAATCATTTTCAACTCGGATAATTTAAAAGTCCATTATATACTCGTATGGATGAAGGAGTCGACGCAAAGGACAACCGTTTTCATAAAAAAAATAATCGAAAACTCATTGATAAGGACATTTTAATCTAACCCATAAATATATGGATATATATATATATATATGCTCGATGTTTTATATTGTTCAAGGGTCTTCGTGCATGAATATGCAGTCTCTGTTGCTCATTTCACGCAACCTTGGTCCCATGTTTATGCATTAATTCAGAAGCAATTCTTTTGAACAGGCACTGCATAAGTAGATTTAGCATTGAATGAAGGAGGAGGAGGAGGAGTTTGCGTCGCTGTAATCAACAAATTCTTTGCTTTAATGCTATGCGCGCAATTTGCACACGCATGCGTATAAGCCCAATGGGTTTTTAATTGCATGGAGCCTTCAGATGCAGAGGCAGTAATTATACGTTCGTTTGAAGTTCTTTTCAGTTTACCTATTCTGCGAAGGTTCTGGCGAGGCTGATGAGGATGCTGCTGCTGCTGCTGCAAATGGCGATGATTGTGATGGTGGCTGGAGTTACCGAACAGTGATGGTGATGATGAAATTCAAGATGATAATGGTGACGACGACGTTGATGATGATGACGATTGATGATGATGACGACGATGATGACGATGACGATGGTGATGCTAATGCTGATGGTGATTATGATGATGATGGTGATGATGGTGATGATGATAATGAAGATGATGATGGTGATGATGGATGCCCTCTTCAACATCGTTGTTGTCATTGTTGTCGTAGTCATAGTCGTTGTTATCGTCATCATCTCTCCTCTGGCCACTGCGTTAACAAATGCATGAGTGCATTCATGCACGGAATTATGAGAGCCTTTACTTCGTTAATCAGATATAGATGAGACAAAAAGCCTCGCTCGGCTATGCGCCTTTCGGAATTTTTATAGCGCCTGTAGGAGACTTTTCAAAGACGATCATTATGGCCAACGTTGTTTTTGTTTGTTGAGTCCTTATTATGGTGGGTCTTGTGAGTCGCTTGCACGCTGACACATTGCAATGTTGTGGTTAGGCGTCGGGTTTAGGTGTCATGTATGGGTGTCAGTGGCAGGTGCCACGCATAGGTGCCATGTGTGGACGACACCTAGATGTGGCAGATATAGGTGCTATGCAATTATAATATGCAGCGCGTATAGCAACTCTGTTTCATATTTGGAATAAATGAACCAGTTCTAGAAGAATTGGGATGTTGAAATCGATAGAAATCAAATTTTAAAAGAAGATTTCTCAAGAGTCCTAACCGTAATCGAAGAATGCTTTTGAACATAAGAAGTCTTTCTATATACACAATTCATTGGAAGGATCCAGTCTATGAGATCCATCGCAGACCCAGGCACAGGAACTCATCGATCATACAAGCAGTTGACTGGATGGATGAACGGATGGATGGATGGATGGAAAGAGGAGGGATGGAGGAAAGGATGGAGGGAGGGAGAAGAATGGAAAGAGGGAGGGACGAACGGACAGATGGACGGAAGGACGGACTGAGGAATAGATGAAAAGAGGAACTGACGGAAGGACGGACTGAGGAATAGATGAAAAGAGGAACTGACGGAAGGACGGACTGAGGAATAGATGAAAAGAGGAACTGACGGAAGGACGGACTGAGGAATAGATGAAAAGAGGAACTGACGGAAGGGCGGACGGAAAGACGGAAAAATGGATGGGTGAGTGCACGAATGGATACCAGAACGGATGCGTGAATGAATGGATAGGTAGATTGATGGAAAAATTGGTGGACAGCAGAATGAATAAATGAATGAATGAAAGGTGAATGGATGGATGGATGGATGGCTAAATTGATAGATGGAGGAGTGGACGGATGGCACAGTGGATACATGAGTGAATGAATGCATGGATGAATGAATGTATGCATGTGTATGTATTATTTGTCCATGATGGATGTATCTTGACTGAAGCATTGCTGCGTGAATTGATGACTGGACAGATGGATGGACGAACAAAAGCACAAACGGACGAATCGTGAGGAATTGGTGGAATCGAAGGGGTTGCTGAGATGATGTGCTACATCAGCCGAAGACCAGTCCTCCTCCTCTAACGACTTCGATTTCCTTCTGCGGTCGAAATTAGCCGAGCGACCGGAAGTGAGTCCTATTAACATATTATCGCCCAGGCGCAAATGGGTCGTTTAGTTTCCGTCGCTGGAAGAAGCGACTCCTAGCGAGCGTCGTACGTAGCGATGTAATTATATATATTGGATGTGTGTGGAGAGGCTGTGGCAGTCGGTCGATCCGGTCAGTCCGTCCGTCCGTTCTCCTAACGAATTTATCGGCTAATGGAAGTAGGTTGGTCTCCCTGCGGACGATCCCCGTTGGAGGGTGAATTGCCGGGTAAAATTGACTGAGACGTGGACTGATTTAGAAGATGTTCCTGGGCCTGGGGCCTGAATCCGCCCATCCCACCTTCAACGTACACGATGCGCCCCCATGGTGGAGCGCCGGATCCGATGGGCGGCCGATCGAGGAGGACGTGATCCGTGGGGAAACGCGGAATTATTCTTAATTTCAGAACCGTTCCGAAGACAATAGATGCCAATTACGTCTCCACTCATATATATATATAAATATATAAATATATATATATATATTCCACCTTCAATGTTTCTTTACCATATATCTATATCATATATTATATAGTGTTGGCGTTCATAGCCGTGAGTCATCCATCATATATTCATGATGTTGAAGGCACGTGACGTCCGTTCATCGTGCCTACTATGACGTCATCTATAGACGCACTTAGTGTCAGACACAGCAGTCAGAGATTATAGTCACAAAGAATTAGCGATGACTCTTTTTCAGAGGCGGATATTCTATAATCTATAAAACTAGAGCTAAAGCTTCAGGATCCGAACCTTTGAAGCAGCTTATACTGCATGTGAATATGAACACTGCATACTGTTCGATACACCTAGTCGAAAAGTTCTATGCCGCTCAAAGAGCTAGCTAGCGCTCTTGGAATTATAGTCACATAGAATTCTTTAGGTGTCTAGTTGCTAACCTCCCCCCCCCCCACCTACGACCCCTCCCCATAACAAGTCAAGACTTCAGATCTAAAAATGTATACTTCCGTCTCTGCTCTTGCATGTTTGACTATTTTTATTACTCCATGGTAGTGAGACTTTATGTAGGGGATGTTGAAAGAGGCCATAATCTAAGGCTCAGAAATAATCATCGATAATTTATTTCAATGTTAATTCACCTTTTCAGTCACGTGATCCACATGCCCTGTCTAACCCCCACATTCACTCTTATTACAATAGAATATTTATTCAATATATAGTCGCCAATTTATGCGCATCTCAAAATAAATATTTACTATATATGCCCTCGTGAATTCAGGCACGTAATTGATGAATTTTAAATATGGGCAGACTCATAAACACAATGTAACACAAGACAAAACAAAATGGAACTCAACACAGACAAGAGAGAGAGAAAACATTGTTTCTCTTCGTTCTTCATCACGTCGTCTGTGGAGTGCATGTACCCTGCAGCGCCGAAAGGGGAAAACAAGTTCTTCCTGGGATGAACGAGAGTGGCGCAGCGTGAGGTGGACAGAACCAGCGGGGGTATTCCCATTCCCTCTACCGATTGCAGCCTGCATGGTCTCATGCATAATACATAGCCGTAATGGCTGCAGCGCGTGGCTCACTTGCAAGATAACTGCTTCGACAATTTTTTAAGATGTTGGCCTTTCATTCCAACAGCTGTAATGTATATATCGCCATAGTAATGTAAATCCATCGGGAATTCACTTATATGTACACGATAGAAATATTATATATATATATAAATAATATATGTATATGTATATATGGAGGGATGGAGAGAGGGAGGGAGGGAAGATGGCGGAAGGTATTGAGGGAGCGATGGATGGAGGGACGGATGGATAGACAGATGGATGGACGGAAGGATGGACAGATGTATACGAGAGGTACATATATTGCATACATATATATGTTATATATTCATAAAGACATTCATTACATGAATGTCTTAGCGACATAATCGAAAACGTGTATTTATATCTGGCTTCGATGCGTATATTAGATAGTTGTATATATAATAAATACATTGCGTGTATTTCTATGTAGATGAGGTGCATTGCTGCTGCATTGGTCCTCCATCCAATATCCTCTGTTCATGACGAGATAAAATGATCGATGACGAGTGATCGATCCATCTAATTTTGTCTCTTTTTTCTCTCTCCAGATGAACTGCTGCTGCCTCTGTAGCCGGGATAACGGATCGGACTCGTTCATCCCCCGCCTATCTCCACTCGAGGGAGAACGACGACCGAAGGGGTATATGGAAGGGGTGCTTGGGAGGGTGGTGGATCTGTGCCTCCCCTACACTGTAGAATAGGCTTGTGTTGTCGACGACTCGGATATTTCACAAGTCTATTTCTACGGAGTTCGTGACGTCAGAAGGGTCGGCCCTCCCACCCCAACCCAGAACCACATCAACTGGAGCTGAGATGGTCAGTTAATGACCACCGGACCATCATACAGGACACGGTTGATTACAGTTGAATGCTTGAATGAATGAAGGGATGAATGAATGAATGTATGTCTGAACGAACAAATGAACAAACAAATGAACAAACAAATGAACAAACAAATGAACAAACAAATGAACAAACAAATGAACAAACAAATGAACAAACAAATGAACAAACAAATGAACAAACAAATGAACAAACAAATGAACAAACAAATGAACAAACAAATGAACAAACAAATGAACAAACAAATGAACAAACAAATGAACAAACAAATGAACAAACAAATGAACAAACAAATGAACAAACAAATGAACAAGCAAATGAACAAACAAATGAACAAACAAATGAACAAACAAATGAACAAACAAATGAGTGAGTGAGTGAGTGAGTGAGTGAGTGAGTGAGTGAGTGAGTGAGTGAGTGAGTGAGTGAGTGAGTGAGTGAGTGAGTGAGTGAGTGAGTGAGTGAGTGAGTGAGTGAGTGAGTGAGTGAGTGAGTGAGTGAGTGAGTGAGTGAGTGAGTGAGTGAGTGAGTGAGTGAGTGAGTGAGTGAGTGAGTGAGTGAGTGAGTGAGTGAGTGAGTGAGTGAGTGAGTGAGTGAGTGAGTGAGTGAGTGAGTGAGTGAGTGAGTGAGTGAGTGAGTGAGTGAGTGAGTGAGTGAGTGAGTGAGTGAGTGAGTGAGTGAGTGAGTGAGTGAGTGAGTGAGTGAGTGAGTGAGTGAGTGAGTGAGTGAGTGAGTGAGTGAGTGAGTGAGTGAGTGAGTGAGTGAGTGAGTGAGTGAGTGAGTGAGTGAGTGAGTGAGTGAGTGAGTGAGTGAGTGAGTGAGTGAGTGAGTGAGTGAGTGAGTGAGTGAGTGAGTGAGTGAGTGAGTGAGTGAGTGAGTGAGTGAGTGAGTGAGTGAGTGAGTGAGTGAGTGAGTGAGTGAGTGAGTGAGTGAGTGAGTGAGTGAGTGAGTGAGTGAGTGAGTGAGTGAGTGAGTGAGTGAGTGAGTGAGTGAGTGAGTGAGTGAGTGAGTGAGTGAGTGAGTGAGTGAGTGAGTGAGTGAGTGAGTGAGTGAGTGAGTGAGTGAGTGAGTGAGTGAGTGAGTGAGTGAGTGAGTGAGTGAGTGAGTGAGTGAGTGAGTGAGTGAGTGAGTGAGTGAGTGAGTGAGTGAGTGAGTGAGTGAGTGAGTGAGTGAGTGAGTGAGTGAGTGAGTGAGTGAGTGAGTGAGTGAGTGAGTGAGCACACAAATGATTTATGATTTCATATGACGTTCAAAGTCAGCTGAGTTAAACAATGAATCAATTTTAATTTCAACGCCGGTCAAAATAATAATTATTCGATGGTTATTATAATGGTAAACGGATATTTGAAAATCTAGCGCCATAGTCGGAACTATTATTATTATTTCTATTATAATCATTACTGTCATCATCATCATTTTAAGAGCATTGTTTTTATCTTATATCTCATACAAAACCAGAAGCAACCAGAAGCAACCAGAAGCAACCAGAAGCAACCAGAAGCAACCAGTCACTGTTCAAAAGCAAACCTACAGTATGAACAAAAACGTGATTGGTTTTGTCGTCAGTCTTTTAATTACTTTCTTAATCAGAAATTGTTGATGATCAGCAAATATCATAAAATCACACAAACTTACATGAGTGAATATAGGCCTTATAGGCCTGTGAATTTAGCGCCCTTGTAGCGGCATTGCTGCCTAACAGCGTTTAAGAAATCGTCCGTTTAATAATAATAATGATAATAATAATAATAATTCCCCTAAGGGATTATTAATACCTCGGGCAAAAAAATAATAATAGGCCTATATCTACAGATATACACAGAAATATATAAATATATAAGGATGGTTTATTATATGTAAATACGCTTTTGGTCCTGATAATCATCCTGTTTCGTATGCGTGTGTCCGCACAAAATCTTCCTGTATATGCGACGGTTATAATTGTAGCGATGACTCGCTCTTAATGCATGCATGTGCTGACGCGCTTGTATGTGGTCAGTATTTGCCGGCCATTGTGCGTGTGGTCAGTTAGTGGTCAGTTAGTGCCAACACGCCAATAGCCTCAGCCTTACCGATCCGCATTTAATCAGTGCACGATTCCAGGAAGATTTACGACCGCCTTAGCCCCTTCCTCCAGCGTTTCACCAATAACCCCCAACTCCCCCCACACAATCCTCCGATGCATAAGTATACGCATGGCCCTCTCTGACACCATTTTCCATAGGGGGCTTGATGAGGGTTAATCTCTGAAAGCCCCTTTCGCGTTTACCCGACGGATATTGACAGGATTAAATTAATCACGTCACGTTCCCTCATCCCCTCCTCCGTCACCCTCTCTCTGCCCCACATTGACCCCACCCTCAGTGTCCACTCTCCTTCACCTGTTGGTCAGCGAATGGAAGACCGCTGACCGGATGTGCATATTAGAATGGCCAGTGCATTAAAAGAGTTCAGCGTCGTTGCTGACCATTGTCCAGCCGTCCATCGGTTGGTCAGCTTGTGTGACACCGTGTGTGCGTGTGTGTACATGTCACGCGGACCGGATATGACTCCGGAAGTGGTGTTCCTTTGGATTGCTGAAACAGGAACACTCTAAGACAGATGCCAATCGTCTTGTGGTCTCCGATGCCGAACTACATCGTCCAGGGCGCATTAATCTCGCCAGAAAATGGCACCGAGAGACAGGATCCTTAAAGGCACCTGCGTTCGGGGCTCTACCAGGCCGAGAGATGGCGCTTTCGTCCACTTCAATCCTTCAACTGATTTGATGTATCGTCAACTGATCGAGGTTTGCTTTGAACGGTGGAACGACCTGCAAGGATGAAAGATCGATGTCAAAGTCTGGAAGCAACACAATCGCAAATTGAAACAAGCGCGATCAAACAGCCAAGAAACCGATTACAATCAGCACAATGCAGCTGGCTGAGAGGGCATACGCGCAGTTAGCGAATTGGTCAGGCGATCTCCCTTTACTTCGCATCCAAGTATACCTGATACGAAATGACCAGCTCTCTGCAACGGACATAATTATGAATTAATTACTAATTTGCTATACAAAGACAATGACCGATTGATCTGAAAACATAAACAAATAAACTCGTGAATATAAATAAATAAATAAATGAACAAGCTAATATATATCATGATCATCATGGTCATCATGGTCATCATGGTCATCATGATCATCATGGTCATCATGGTCATCATGGTCATCGTCGTTGCTGTCGCCATCGTAAATGATCGCTTCCATCATTAGTGTTATTGCTGTTACCAGTTTATAACGAATGGCATCATATATATATATATATATATATATATATATATATATATATATATATATATATATATAACGTGTATCGTCATCATTGCCATGGCGAGAGAGAGGGGTGGAGGAGCGTGAGGGAAGGACATAGATAAAGGGAGAGCGAGAGAGACACAGAGCGAGTGAGTGAGTGAGAGAGTGAGAGAGAGAGAGAGAGAGAGAGAGAGAGAGAGACACAGAGTGTGAGTGAGAGATAGATTGACCCCACGGTGCAGTCCACTGACATGGAATGCATATCCGAAAATCAGTCTTTTTCAGTTATTGAATTCAAATCCTAGAAATTCCACAATGGCAATGCCTCTCTTCCTACTAGGTAAGTCCTCGACACACAACTACTAAATATCAATTAAACACCGCATCAATCAAATTAATTCAAATGATAATGAAGCTATCGAAATTCTCCGTTGATTTTTTAACTGAGAGATTAAATAATAAAAGCACTTTCTTCCATCAATCCATTCGGTCATCAAGCTATGCATCAATCGTACAACATATTCAATGATCCACTGAAGCGTATATATACTCAACGTACAAACAAACTCAACCGTCCATCTGTCTGTCTATTCGTTCTCGTCTGTCCGTCCGTCCGTCTGTCCTTCTGTCGCTCCCTCCGTCAGTCTTTCTATCTTTGGCCTAGTGTTTGTTTTTTTAGAATCGTTTCCGTCCATCGTTATGTCTGACAGAATTAATCGGTGGAATAAATCACAGACCGCGGCCTTTAATCTTTACAGTTAGAAGCAGATGCCTCAATATAATACACCGCGTGCTGAAAAACGGACTCATCCTCTGCTCACTATAGACTCGGCCATGCCTGACGTCAACAGTCCATGCATACGAATGCAACGACGGTCTCTCTCATATATATAAATGCATACATATATATATATACATAGTGTATATGTGTATATATATATATATATACATATATATATATATATATATATATATATATATATATATATACATACACTGTACAGCACACATGCAGTTAACAGAATTCCAGACTGATGCAGATCGATAGTGAGTGACTCCGCGTGTAATAGTTATGGAAGAAACATTTTAGGTCAAATATACGTGTGTATGTACCAGGTACCTCTCGGGGTCAAAGGGCAATCGAGACATTCGATTACTCCATAGACAGATTTAGAATGCATTCAGCAAGCGCCTTAGAGGCGCTATTCAGTGATGATTCTCGCTTCCGATGACGGCGCAATAGAAGTTCCAATGCTATAAGTTGTAGAGATCACAAATAATTGGATTGGAAAAGCTGAGTGGGAGCCAGTGACGAATCAAATCCTCCGCATACTTTGTCTGATCTTATGTCCGATAGTGTATACATCGGTAGCGTATAATGGACTGTCGAATGGAGATGTCGGGAGTTCAAACACACGCGACTACAGACATCTGGATCGAAATTTCTGCCCCATTTGCACGCCAAGCCATCTCAGCTATATATGAGAGTACTTACCGTACACTGTGGGTGGTAAAATGGAACGATGACATGAGGCATCCACCTATACCTCATATACCCAGGCTTCTTGATCTTGTTTTTTGCTCTCGTTCTTCATGTTCTTCTCCTTGCCGTTCTTGCTTCAGTAATCATCATAAAAGATATATTCTGACAAGCATGGTAACTAAACAACGTGGTCAAAGATGTCACATAATTATATGCATGCACATAAAGTTGACACAAACAAATTTGGAGGAGGTTCTAAAAACGGTCATAAAAATTAACAGAAAAACAAAAAACAACAATAATCTATGACAATAATTATATGCAATAATCTATGACACTAATAGAAAAACTGTAAATTCTAAATCATCACCTTCATTAATGCTCATATAACTGACTAAGATTGAAAAATCGTAAAATATGAAACGATCGAAATCAGAAAGAAAAGGTCATCGACAATTATATTCTCAATATATCCATTAACAACGTGCATTGTCTCAATAACAACTTTGGAAAGGGTGTAAAGACGCGCTATATAAGCAAGTATTCTGCTACATTACATTATTCATCCATTTCGATAATTTATGTAGCGCGTCTTCAATGGAAACTACTCACAGGTGCTCCCAGCCTAACCACTGCCAAAAAGAAAATTAGCAGCGCTGCTTATAGTAGGTAGGTAGGTCATTGTAAGGGGGAAGACGGAGGGCAATCAGGAGCCCATTCCAGGTGGATGGACCAACCGCTGAGAAAGCTCGACGCATATAAGCGACGAGCGGGCTCTGGATACCAGAAGCTCACCTTTAGCATACTTGATTGTAGGGCAACGTAGTTGGTATGCAAGAGGAATATATCTGCTGAGTACACGTGTACTTAGCAGATAGCGTGTTTAAGATTTAGTTTATTTCGCATAAACCTCCGTGCGTATATAGGCTATAATTATATCCACATGAGTGCTGGTGTTTTTTTATTCCATTACTCGAGTAATGATCGTTATATTTATCAATGACTGGAATTAGACAGAGTTGTTTTCAGTACGGCATACGCCATCGATTGGCATAGTTCCATGACGAAGAGGTCAGAGAAGACCTTTAATGTCATGGTTTGACAACAACGTATACACTGCAGTCGAATAGTCTGATTAATCAATCGATCACACGGCGGACAGAGACAGATGGACCCAAATCCACAACCGATTCAGGGATCGAGGACGGCCAAAGACAATTGGCAATTCCATATAGCGAAGCATGATGATTGCATATCGCTGGGTATGCAGCGTACGAAAACAGCCGACAGAGGGCCAGGTTTCCCACCGCAGTCTGTAATTGCGATGTCCTTATGCAACGACGCTATTAAAATTTAATATTCCCAGCTAATTTTGAATCAGACCCACAAATCTTCTGACCCAATTGTAAATCCTGGGATTGGATATTTGATGCATACGTGTCTATACATCGAATGTGTGTGAATTTCGAAAATTCTTCTGTGCACAGTGTATCATGTCATCAAATGAGCAAATATGCAAATGTATAATAGTGTGATAACAGATATACAAAAACAGCACCAAAGCTTCATAGTTCCTCATCATGTTTAAGTTCTAACCAGTACGATCAGTTCTAAACATCCTCGTCGTATGTAGCGTGAGCTAATTTAACTGGCGGTGCATACAGTATGTTGTTCTACCACTTTATGAGACATTCGCTAGGTGGCGTGGCCTGCCGCCTGGCGAATGAAAATGAAATGAAGACGTCATGCCATTTTTAGGTTTGGTAACAGTGGCGATTACAAGTGGTAATCTCTTGTTTTCCAAGGCTGCAGTGTAAATAGGATCCTGCATCGCATGCAACTGCCAAAAGGTATTCGGACCAGAATCCTACAGAAGTATGCGTTCACAGCGGAAAATTTATGAATGCAAATTATCATACATGATTGTGATGAAAATCGAAAAAATAAGTACAAAATCAGTAAATAAGTGAGCATATAAGCTTAGGAAGCAAGCTAATAAGTAATAATAACAAGCAACGAAACAGAGCCTGAAGAATGATATAAACAGATGGACATGTAGGTAGGCCTATAGTTGTTATAGTTAATTATGCAAATAATCTTAATTGACTTTGAACAGATGAATAAATAATACAACAAAGCATAGACGACAATAAAATAAAGCACAATTCTAGCGAACGAAATCATGCATCCTTACATAAAAGTTTATTTTAAAAGGCTACTTTAGGGCCTTATATATAAAGACACTCTGCATGGAGTCTGCGCGTTGTTGGGCGAAGACAGAACGAACAGTTCAGACATGCAACTTATTACACTGTCCTACGGACAACAGTAACATTGGAGAAATCAGAATAATGTAATGCAATGTAGTGCAATGTAGTGCAATGTAGTGCAATGTAGTGCAATGTAGTGCAATGTAGTGCAATGTAGTGCAATGTAGTGCAATGTAGTGCAATGTAGTGCAATGTAGTGCAATGTAGTGCAATGTAGTGCAATGTAATGTAGTGCAATGTAATGTAATGTAATGTAATGTAATGTAATGTAATGTAATGTAATGTAATGTAATGTAATGTAATGTAATGTAATGTAATGTAATGTAATGTAATGTAAATCCTCGAAAATTCAAAAGTCACGTCAGGGAGACCAGCTTATACACCGGCGTTATATATCAAGACCGCAATAGCCAATCCTCTCGTTTCTTTCCGGTGCCACGTCGAAATCCGGGGAGTCAAGCCGAGGATAAGGGTATTCATAATTCTTATAGCTACATAATGACCTCAAACGACGGATTGCATGCAGGAGAATATTATGAAATTAAAACGCATAGACGATGACAATGATAATACCAATATATACAATTATTTTCATATTAACCATCAGCATAGAAAAATTGTTGAAAATTGCATTGTCGTTGTCAATATCATATTCTCAAGTTACATTTCTATAGAATTCCAAATTCGTACATTATAAATGACCCAAGGAAGAGGATCAGTAAACACACTGTAATCTCATGACCGTGACATATTGCCATGCATTTCCAAATGCAGGCAGTGTGCAAACTAGATATATGTCCTATAGACAAACGATCTCTGTCCTTCCTTCCTTCCTTCCGCCTATCTAATCTGATGCCTATCAAGAATATTCTGGCTCACCAACCGACTGGAATCTACTGCAGGATGAAAACCATTGCACGGGGTGGCCAAAAGATTACGCCTCAAAAACGTTGCTGGGTTGTTATAGGCGAACCTGAGTATGAGGATGGGGTAGCTTCTCGTCATGATTCTCTCATTTAAAATTCCCAGTCTATGAGAATATAAGACTATAGAGGTCGTATGCAAAACATATGTCGAGAAAGGTAGCATTGTTGTATGTCGCCTAAAACATTCGCAGGATTTTACACGATATTCAATAAAATACTACGCAATTTTATATGACCTAAAATAAAGGGTACATTGCGTGAATATTCAGGTGTTGAAACCGAGAGGTAGAGATTCAAATCCCCTCCATGGCAGGGATATAAATATCCGCAAATACATTTGTAGTCTACTCGCACTCCACTTGCATTCCACTCGAACTCTACTTGCACTCCACTTGCACTCCACTTGCACTACAAATACACTCCACTTGCACTCCACTTGCATTGCACTTACACTCCACGTGCAATCCACAAGTGCTAGATTTGCACTCCACTTGCTCTGTCCTTACAATCCACTTGCATCCCACTTTCAATCCACCTGCGCCCCATTTGCATGGACTCCACTCGCATTCCAATTGCACTCCACTAGCAAAGCGTGTACACTCCACCTGCACTTCACATACACTCTACTTGCACTCCACATACATTTCACTTGCGCTCCACTTGCATTACATTTGCACTCCTTTTGCCATCCACTCGCACTCCAATTGCACTCCACACACACTAGATTTTGCATTCAATTGCACTCCGCCCTCATTCCATTTGGACCCCACTTGCACTCAACTTGCACTCCTGGCAAACTCAGATATGGTTGCGCCGACATTGTTAAGCATCCCCTAGTAGAAATAGCTTATTGTAACCGACGATGTTCTATAATAATCATCGTCGTATATATATATATATATACATATATATATATATCCCGTCACGAATACCTGCACTGGCTTTGGGAGAATTCCGTAGACGTCTGAGATCGGAGATCAGAGGAATCTTGGGTAACAAAGATCACGACAACGTATACGGCGACAAGACCGATATAAGCTTTCACGCATCAATTAACCCTCGCACTCATATTCCGATCCGAGATGGATATACCTGAATATAGGATTCAGTTGCACAACAGGTCTTGTATTGCGCCACTCAATGTCCGATCATTTGTATATCTTCTGGAAGTCTCAATCGAACCATGATTTAAATGGGGATCCATTATAATATTACCTCTCTAAAGTAAACCGTATAAACCACCCATTCTATAGGTGTGACATAGGGGAGGTTGTTGCTCATTTCCATCAATTGGTCCTTGAGCCGATAATGACTCTGAGACGTTCTTGAGGTTCCTGGACAGAGGTCCAACTGGTTGCAGGACCTATTGTTTACTCCTTGTTGTTGTTGATTGTTTAACGACGGCGTTCCATATCGAATATGATTCGGTGTCGCCCTCCTCCCTTATCCAGGCTTGGGACTGGCACTGTCAGAGTCCAAACAGCGGAGGAGTTCGTTTACTCCTAAGCTCACGCCCACATTATATACCGCCTGGTTGACAAAGAGCATCCAGCGTATAAGCTTACATCTTGTCATTTTGCGCCATGGAGTTGAAACGTCAACCGTTTGATCATGCAGTGAGCGAGTGTCTCACCTTAGTGCTCTATTTATTGCGAGCTCTATTTCATTGTCTAATATACACAGACGATCATATACTGTCGTTTTACAAATAACAAGCAAAGGCCATAAAAACCTGTGACCTCAGCTGTGTATTAATATGCATCTAAATATTTATATATCGCATATTGCTGAATGCAGAGACGCTAAAGCACTGTCCTATGATAGCCGCTGTCACTAACGTAAAACTGCTGGATTACCATCTATTTTAAAACTGCAGTCTATTGTCTAAAATGCATATAAGTGGTGGAACATTTCTTTGGCGTCCTTTTAAAGGAACGCCGAATCGAACGCGCTAGTACATTTTAATAAAACAATTGCAAGGCCCACCCTGTATCGAACTTCAGCGCACCGCTTTGGAGTCTAGTTGCTATCATAGTTGACAAGTGCGGCCTCGTCTAATAAGCATACATCTCAGTATTTATATAGCGCATCTTGTTAAGCCTCAATGCAGAAACTGAGAAATCCTTTCAACATATATAATTTCTGGAAGCTGAACACCAGCGCAAGATATTTTGAACCACCCTGTATCCACTAGACACAGACAGGAGGCATTCTGTCATCTTATCGAGACGTCTGCCATTTGATTTCTTTGGTTTCGTGACAATTACATGCTTTGGGCGACAGGGACTTCGGATGCTATCGGATTCACTCGACCCCCCTCAGGAACACTCAGCCGGCCTCCGGGAATTTAGACGTGACAAGGCAGAGACGTTACTTTACCCTCACTTCTATGCTCTCCTTCCCCTCCCCACAACAGCTGCCCTTGATTTACCCTTCTGCTGTGGAGCAGCTTCACAGACAATGTACAGTGTATTATTCTGATATAAAAATAATATATTAAAACTTCAAAGTACAAGCTGCATTAAGACCCACACGTCATATATATACATGTATAAATAAATATATATATATATATATATACATGGGTCCATATAATTTAGAATAAAGGACAGTGCTACATAGACAGAGCATTACACATAGTTAGAGCATTGAGTATACTCATTCATTCATTCAATCTGAGCAATTATATAGCGCCCCTTCAAGAAACCTATCTAGGAGCGCTCACAGCCCAGCCACGACTAAAGAAAAACTCTTCATGGACTTGTAAAAACTTAACGGTTGGGCCTCGAACAATGTGCGTAGCTCAAATGGAAAATATATACACCATATCATATTCCTACCCTACAAATTCAATTATATATATAAATATATACTATAAATTATAATATATGTATTTACATATATATATCATAAACTATGCAGCTCAATTGCATATGGATGGCATATGATCCTCATATCGGCATGCACAATAAAACGTATGCTTATGGTGCCTAAATATGAACATCTATACAGTGCACAGTATATAAATATTTAGATCTATATTATACAAAGTTGTATTTATATGTATATTATATTTTATGCAAATATACATAAAAACGTATATTCTCGAACAATAGTACGCATAACAGCTTTACTTGGCAAACAAGACAAATGATCGCAAACAAAAGTTTAATTGTTTGTATCAATGAATGGGTGTCTATGCTTCAAATTAATATCGTGATTAATAGAATCAATAAATGGAAAAAGAGTTAATTTGCACCTTATAACTAAATAACTTATTTCAAAAATATTTCTTTCGTGATTCTTAAAACAAAGCGAAGAAACGACACGAAATTAATTTATAACACAATATCCGACTGAAAAGTAATATAAGACTACACGTGCATATATGCATAAATTTAAAGTATATATATTATATATATATATAATATAAATGTGTGAATATATTTTTACAGCTGTATGTTCTATTGATATATATATATATATATATATTATAAATTACGTGCATGCAAATGCGGAATATTTCAATGGAGATCTACATTTATACTCGTATATTCATGCACAGAGCTTGTGCATGTCCATGAGCTTAATTATGTTAAGTAAAACAACATAATTTAATAAAATATTTATTTAGCGCCTCTTCAATAGAAACTCATCAGAAGCCATTCTGACCGAGCGAAGGAAAACCAAGATATAAAAATTAGTTTTCAAGTCCTGCACGAATAACAAATAGGCCAACATAAAATATCCATGAAGTCATCAGTACGCAAGTCATATGCATGTATATATATATGAGAATTTATATAGCGCATATGCAGCCTCTGTGAAATGCGCTGAGATATGGCACATGGAACAAATGTTGAGGCCCCGCATAAAATATATAAAGACATCTGCTGATTTAAATCCCAAAAGTCTCATATACTAAATTGTCTTAGCCTATCAACGATCATTACACTGCTTTTGTATCTGCGTAACGCGTGCATTTATGTTTACAAGGTATAACAAAAGATCAAGGTTTAACCAGGTATAACGCATCCAATGCTAAATGTTCGTTCAGACTTTATACATTTGTATAGTTATGCTACTCTTGATTATGAATCAAAAATCATATCATTTTATTCCATAGATCCTTTATTATAAATAAAACGATCGTGCATGTAATAATAATAATAATAATAATAATAATAATAATAATAATAATAATAATAATAATATATAATATATAATAATATGTAATAATAATAATAATATATTACAGCACAGCAGCACAGATAAACCTGTGTAACTATAATACTGAGAAATATATAAATATATATATATATGTATGTATATGTATATATTTATAAGCTTATGTCAATGTATGTATGTATGTATGTATGTATGTATGTATGGTGCATATTACGATGTATGTCTATAATGACTTTAAGTGACGCCATATTCTATTGTCATATAGATATTTCAGCGATGGAGCTGCGTCATGAACGTCTTATACAAGACTACATACATCTCGTTATGAAGTCTTGACATAGGAATTTTATTCCTAAACATATCATATGTAGCCTACAATTGTTCGGTTTTGTACATATAAGCATGCATATGTACAAGTGTAAGTATTGTGGAAATCTGTGAATAGCATACGAATCGATGGATAAATGCACGGACGTTTGTATGTGTGTATTTGATGGAGATATCGGTGACTTAAGACATGGACTGACTTTCCATGTACATTGTATACACGAATATAGTCTACATGTATATACCAGACTAGACCATATCCAGCGCTCCATATCGAATGCCAGTAGAGTAGACTTTTCCCATATAATCTATAGTCCACCGTCTATGGATCCAAGTCACAGGGGCTTAGACATAATTGACTCTGAGTAACTGAAAGTAGTATCTCCTATAAAAAGTAAATTTATCGTTTGATTATTTCAATATTATGCAATTGTGCATTGCAATTTGAGCCATACATTCGGTAAAACGTAATAGGCCAATGTAAAGGCGCACGTCTAGGTCTAATGGTGCATACATCTGACATATTATATAAGGAAAAGTCAGTTTCTTCTTCACCAGAAAAGACTCACAAACGGAGCGCTCCAGCGATGTGAAATTCCTAGAAGACGTTCTTCTCCGAATTTCTAAGTCAATGTGACCATTTTCAGCACACAATTTAGTGTAAATTCCGATAATTTTACATTCTTAGTTTTTAATTGACAGATATATTCCAACACCTCATACGTTAACTTAAAACATCCCACGCGGTCAGGAGCAAAAAATTTATAATACGCAAATCAGTTGCTTTTTTATGTGTCAATATCACAACCGCCGATGGAAGAACACTTCAAGTCAAATAAAATAAAATAAAATAACAAATGGTCTACATTTAAATTCGATAGTTGGACATTTTTAGTGAAGAATAGCAACATTCGCCGACATTTTATATAGACCTAATAACAACCGCTATATGTATTTGCATCATCAGGATTGTGACTTCTACAAAAGTCCAAACCTAAATCCTGTGAAAAATAAAACATGGGATCAGTGCTAAAAACGCTCATTGTATTAGGGTCTACTGCATGCGAGGGTTACGTCAAGGTATCAGGCAGGCGTTGAATGAATTGAATCAACGTATATATATTTGACGCTGATACAAGTGGTTGGTCGTAGGCCAATAGTTGAAGCCAGAGGAGGTCAGTTTCAGCACAAATCGTAGCTTAATGCGTCAGACATTCGTGGAAAAATTGTGGATTTATCAAATTTTATGAAAAATTGTACTGCTAATTAGTTTAAATTCACTTTAGTTATTCAGAATGTTTCCGAGGGTTTCACCCCAGTCACCGCGCGTATAATAGACCTATATATTTTTAAAAACATGCCCTATTATTATGCAGAGACCTATGATAGAAATATTAAGACCTACATTTGTCGATATATATATGTATATACAGTGCACATTATATATATATATATATATATATACATATCGATGGTTTGGTGTTGCAATGCTTTATCTCTGTCTTTCAGTCATTCATTGGTCCTCAGAATGCTAAAAGCTTTTCTCAGTTTCTTCACCACTCCAAATATTCATTCGCTTTGATCCCAATTTTCCACTTTCAAATCCCTCTTCCATTTGCCTGGGCTAATTTAACGCCAGCTCAGAGGTGCCTCACACGCAGCCCGACAGGGGCGCCATCTGACGGCTAATTTATGCTTTGCCCCGACTCATTAATTATGCAATCGTCGTATTGTGTCTCGGATTAGCGCCAAGTTGGCGACTGATTTGAAAAAAACCATTTATCGCCTGCAACGATTAGTCCTTTAATCTTCGGATAAAATCCGGAATTGATGAAGCGCAATTTGTGGTTACACATAACACATTGAGAGAGAATAAGAGAATAAATAAAGAAGAGTAAGAGAGGCTGACAAGGAAGGTAATAAGGATATAAGGAGAAACAGATCTAAAGACATCTATATTAGGAAAGGCAGAGACGAACAAAGAGACTGAATGATGAAGAGAGACAGATAAATAGGAAGACACACGACGACACCAAGAGAGTCAGACAAACAGAGAGAGAGAGATAAGCAAAAGGTGAGAATTAAACAATGACAGGGACAGAGGAAGGCAAATAGACAAACAGAGGTATACCATTCTATTCTATTCTATTCTATTCTATTCTATTCTATTCTATTCTATTCTATTCTATTCTATTCTATTCTATTCTATTCTATTCTATTTACGGATTTATAAAGCGCCTCTCACAGTACAACCTAATCAGAGGCGCTCCCAGTGCGAAAAACCCCTAAAAGAAAAGTCTGAAGAGAACGAGCAGAAACAGTTGTGCTACTAGATAAGATTGCAGCATGAGTCACAGCAGGAAGACTGTTCCATAGCAAAGGGCCAACAGAGGCATAGGACGATGCTGAGCGGTGGCAGTTCTAGACTACGGTATTAGAAGATCGTGATGGTCTAAAGAACAGAGAGAACGTCCGGTGGTAGCTGAGATAGGTTTCCTGATAAGTTCACATAGATAGAGTGGAGCTTGACCCAACAACGCTTTGAATGTAAGAAAGAGAACTTAGGATTCATTTCATGAAATGAATCCTATCAGTCAAGGGAAGCCAATGAAGATGTTGAGTCATGAAAGTAGAAATATGTGAGAAACGTGGAAGACGGTCGATCAAACGAGCAGCTGCATTAAGTACAGACTGGAGCGGAGTGAGGCGGAGTTTTGGTAGGCCGATGAGTAATGAGTTGCAGTAGTCAATGCGGGAGCAGATGAAGGCGTGAACCATGGTCGAAAAAATGGATGATAGAACATGTATATATATATATATATATATATATATAGGGAAAGAAACTGCATCATGTGACACCGCTTCACATCACACCACATCACATCAACCACATCACACACATCACATCATATATACTGCACAACACCCCATTGACTACACAACATCACACCGCATGCATCATGCACACCGCACGACATAACGCCGGTGAATAAGCTGGTCTCCCTGACGTGCACATGGCTTTTGTGGGCGGTGAGAAATTTTCGAGGATTTACATCACATTACATTACACTACGTCGACATCACGTGCCGCAGCACCAAATTACAATATAACACCACACCTCATGCGCGCTTATATATATATATATATATATATATATAATTAATCAATCAGTATTTTTTCTTGCAACTAACCAGATTAACAGCAGCAAGATAATTTTCCAAGTCTCCAGTGACATCGGTAACAATTGGAGGCCTTCCCGATTGTTACCAATGTCACCGGAACCTTATGTATACATATATATAACTATTGATTGATTGCTTGATTGATTGATTGACTGATTGATTGATTCAAAATCAATTGCTCTTGAATCAATAACTTTTGAAATACGAACATTGAGCTTTAGCCTTTCAAAAATAGATACTTGAATGAAGTTAGGCTCATATTTCCAGTTTGAATTTGTTTGCATGTCATTCCTACATCACAAGATCATATAAGTTATTAATTATCTACACAGACGGTGCAGTGTCCAAAATGAGAAATGTATCCAGAGAGCGATGGCATGAGACAAGACAGCCTACAGGCGCATCCTCTATAAACAAAATTGTATCTATCACGCACTTCAAACGTTGCTTTTTGTGGGCGCTGAGAAATTTTCGAGGATTTACATTACATTCAGTTGTTCAATGGTGTAGTGGTTGCGTGCTGGATTAATGTAATGTAATGTAATGTAACTGACTGAACATTTACATTACATTCAGTTGTTCAATGGTGTAGTGGTTGCGTGCTGGATTAATGTAATGTAATGTAAATCCTCGAAAATTTCTCAGCGCCCACAAAAGCCACGTCAGGGAGACCAGCTTATTCACCATCGCTATGCCAAATCAAGTCTGCAATAGCCAATCCTCTCGTTTCCTTTCGGTGCCGGGTCGAAATCCATGGAGTCAAGCCGAGTAGACAGCATGGTGCTACGGTGGTAGTCGATGATGAGGGTGGTTATGTGGTGGCACAGGAGTAGAATCTGGATAGGACACATTGAAGAGTTCGGTTTTTAGTCGTGAATGGAAAGTAGCAGAGGATAATGAGAGCGGAGGAGAGGTTATATTTGGAGGTGAAATGTGGGGATGAGCAAACTGTCGGTGTTCTTTTGGGAGTCCGTTCTAAAGCGCTGGTGCAGCATAGACTAAGGAGCGGTTGCAGAATTTCAGAGACGATGAGACTGCAGATCAAGATAGAGAAAGATATGACGATGACGATGACGATGAGCGAGTTGATCCGGGCGGTTGGATTGTAAGGAGTTGACGAATGTAAGAAGGTTGAGAGGTTTGAAGTGCGTTGTAGGTGATGGATACAATTTTTTAGTGGATGCGTTGAGGCACTTTAAGACAATGAAGTGATTTTAAGACAGAGGTTATATGATGGTGTTTTGGGGTTTTATTGACTGCGCGGGCAAGAGCATTCTGAATTGTTTGGAGGCGTCTTATTTGTGAGGAAACAATGTTGTGAAAGAGAGAATTGCAGTAATCTAGCTTTGAGTGAACAATTGATTATCAATCAAACAATTGATTATCAATCAAAAGACCGGAGGGCAAAATTCCGTCAGGGCAGAAATTTGGTTTGATTCGTTACTAAATGCGCCCATAACCAACGCAGTAATATGATTATGAAAACACTGACTGAACACACTGTCTGTGTGAAGCTGAGATGGCGAGTGAGAGGATTGGCCACCCATCCTAGTTTCATACAAGCGACTTTCTCAGGGACAATTCTTATTCTTTTTCGTCTTCATTCGATAGATGGCGATATAGCTTTTCTATAGACATTGTCGATCATTCCATTCGCTAGAATTCCATACAGCGTCAGGTAGCAGACATTAAGTGGCGGTTCTAGGATTTCCATCAGAGGGGCCAAGGGGTGGCCGAGGACCCAGGAGATGGGGTGGGGCAGTTGAATACCCGAATTTGTCGAAACTGAGAGTGCAAGGACTAGCTCCAAACTGAGTGACATCGACCAGATACATGTATATCCATTATACAGCAACATAAATTCTTCACATCAACGACCTCTAGATATTTGGAAATAACATAACTTTATTTAAAAGTAACAATTAACTATGCTTAATATATATATATACACCTAATGAATAGCAAGTTTACAATTGTCATGTCAAGAGTCAAACTGATCCACAAAGGCACTTATGGTAATAGATTCTGCACGAACAGATTTCAACATTACAGTCATACAAAGGTGCAAAAGACACAATGTTATCACTATAATTATTTCCAGAAAGAAATATGTTTTGGCATAGATGCATGTAACGACGCTTATCACTCTAACTATTTCAAGAAAGAAATATGTTTTGGCATAGATGCATGTAACGACGCTTAAATTACAGTTGTAAACGTTTCGTCATCGCCACTTATCCGAGGGAAATAGTCTGTCATAGAATGATAGAAACGTCAACCACAGTTCGTCCGTCTTTAGGCCTCACTTTGGCTTCACACCTAGGCATTGGGGATGTCGTCTGTCCATACCGAGGCTCATCTATATTGAGTCACTTGGCTCTTGAGATTTCTTAATTAATCACGCAGTACGACAATAACGCTGGAGATTACTATTAGGCTGCAGTCCTTTGAGTAAGACCATGTCTAATTAAGTGTGGCATGGTGGCCGATTGGTTAGAGCGGTCGGCCCGTGACGCTCAGTGTGCGCCCAGTGTGCGGTTTCGACTCTCGTCCGAGGAGTCACTGTGTAGAGACCTTGAGCAAGTCCTTAGCACACAATTGCTCTGCATTTACAACTGCAGTTGCGCCGTCGAGGCGTGTGTGCACTTCTGAGCTAAATTTTAAGAAGGGCGATATAAAGAAAAGTTGTATTGTAATTTATTGTATTAAGACGCGTTAAAAAATGTAATATGCATGCTTTTTACATTGTTATGGAGACCAGCTTACGTGCCTGCATAACGTATAGGCCCAATGCGGGCTTAAAGTGGTTTGGAAGACTTTCGCAATTTGACCTGGAACATGATTAATGGCCCAATTTTCCTCGCTCTCTCAAAAGGCTATGATGATATCCATTCCATAAAGCTACAACTCTTGCACTGAAGAATTTCTGCCCTGTTGCAGCTGCATGACGACTTTTTAATTAATTTATACCTATGTACCTGAGTTAGACTACCTTGTTTGGTGCTAGTACAAAAACCTCTCCAACTGCGCTGATCCCTTCCCAATAATAATCTTGCAGACTCTTCTGCTACTCCCTATCTCCATGTCCCCCTTTCCTCAAGCAAATTCAACTGGAAACAGGCCAATTGTAATTTATTTATTTATTTCTCCTGAAATTTGATATCGCCCTTCTTCCAACATCTTTTGCTCAGAAGTGCACACGTCTTGATGGCGCAACTGCAGTTGTACTGCAGAGCAATTACGCACACTGAGTGTTACGGGCCGACCGCTGTAACCGATCAGCCAACAGATGCAACAGTGCTTTATTCTTTAATAAACCAGTCAACAACCATGGGCTAAACGCCCATGGGTGTCTGATGTCATTCTAATAACATCTCTCCTCATCTCTCTGTAGACTCTATTCCTTGCAGCGTGGCTCAACGCTCAACTCTTGGATACTCGATCGGTTGTTCCACCCCATTCTTCAGTACCATCTGTCCATGTGTCCCCATGTGGTCTTCTCTTATTTATTCCATCCTTTGTTTCTTCCTGCTCAATCGTAAAGACAAGCACACAACAACCGCGAGTATCACCTGCCAAAACATTAAAATTTTCTGTAACCACTAACTAGTACTGACTTAAACTTTCACTAACACATCTCTGATGTTACAGCATTTACAGATACACACAATGTTTGCGAAATTGCCAGTATAACAGACTATAGTCACAATCTTACTTTAACTTTATGTAGGACCATTCAAGACTACATTTTCTTATTCTAATTAATATTCTAACCCCTGAGGGATAATGTATATTTCGCTGCAAAAAATAATAATAATTTTCATTATTGTTATAATTGTCATTTTTATTATTTCTTTAATATTAAGGTTCAGTGTATGGGAGAGGCCAAATTGTGTTCTTACTTTAGACGCCTTACCGCGCCTCTCAGTAGGTAGGTGGTGTCTAATGTGTGCAATGAAAAAATATAATTGTAAGACGTGTTGATGAGGCTCAGCAGTCAAATAATGGTATGATGCTGTTCCCATATCATCCGTACGACAAAGTGCCGTAGACCTCTCTGTCAACAATTTAGTGCTAGATTTGCCATGGCTAATAAGTCCCATGTATTACTTGATAATGGGCATCGAAACAGAATGCAGGATAAAATAGAAATGGAGAGGTGGATTGGGTCGGAAGAGAAGGAAACCGTTACGATGAGTTCAAGGTCACGACTTCTGATATACTAACAATTGGAGCAGTGATAGACTATGTGTAGCCTGGAGATTGAGTGACCTTTAGGTTAGTGTCTAATCTAGCTCAAGAGAAGCTGTAGCCTATATGCACCGAATCCACAGAGGCAACAGGGACTTTTGACCCAGTGCCCTCCAGTCTCAGTTTGCAAGGTTCTGTGATGAGTGCATAGTTTCACCTCCAGTACTATATTATTGTGGACAATCAATCGGTTACACAAGTAACTTTTCACCACACCACTTTAAAATAATAAATTATGATTAATGGAAAAGGCATGCCTCTATATTTACTGTTGATGAACGAAAGACGTCATTGTATAGAAAGCTTGGTGCTTGTTATAGTTCAGAATTCTGTAAGATTTGAGTTATTGATTGCTCCAGTATTACAGGTTATTAATTAGTAACTTACTAGTATTGTCATTACAGTGGATAACTTTGCTGCGAAACGTTCACGCTTAGAAGTAAACTTACCAAAATAAGATATAGTCGCCACCGTCTATAAAATAAGAGCTAGCTTGGTCATCAGATAGTACAGCAGTAACAGCACAGCACACTATCCTGAAAACAGACAGAGAGTGGCAACAGTCTGCTGCCAATCTTCGCCATGCAGTCAACCAGTTGGAGAGACCACCACGAGGAGGTATTGGCAAAGGTCTCCGTAGGCCATTCATAGCAGCTCTCAGGCAGTAGAAAGTCACCACAAGTTTGGCATCACCCACAAATAGGCCAATTTTAGAAATTTTCAATTTGAGTTATTTGCTTTTACTTGGATTAAAATGCAAGGCAAACACTGGCGCGAAAAGATGCAAATCAGAGACATGATTGTGTGTAGAAATAGCCAAAGATAGTTGACATAAAATGACATACATGTACTACACAACCGTAACCTATAAATCAAAGACTGCGGAATGAGTGAACGACGACAAAGTCTGTGAGAGTAAAAGTGAAAGAGAGATAAAACGGAGGAGAGTGAGAAAGCAGACATGACAACGATATCGATAGAGTGAAACAGAGACACGGAGGTTAAAGATTGAGTACGAAAAACAGAGGGAACGATAGGGTAACAGCTGCAGGTGAGATAGAGACGAAGATAATAAATGGAATTAGATAGATGGATAGATAGATAGATAGATAGACAGACAGACAGACAGACAGACAGACAGACAGATAGATAGATAGATAGATAGATAGATAGATAGATAGATATGCCAGAGAGAAAAAAGATTAGATGGCTTGGTAGATGCGTGATTATATAGATCGATTGATAGATAGGGAGGCAAATACAATGACAGATGGATAAGTTAATCGAAGTTATTATTGTTAGATAGGGATATACACAAAGAAATTAGTGTACTGAAGCAAAAAGACCGCTTGGTTGATAAAAAAATAAAACGAACAGGCGACTGATATTAGGATCGAAACCGAAAGAATATGGTAGCGACAGAAGCAGTATTTAATTAAGAATGAGAGGTAGGCTACGGTTAAAGTGAGCGAAAGATTAAGAGTATACGAAGCAGATATTTCGCTTATCCCCTTTGATTTTAGCGTCTCATAACGTTTAATCACAGACAACTATGTCAGTTTAAAGGACACAATGTCAAGATAGAAAATAATGAACTGCCTGAGAAACTTGTAATGAGTGGACTACCCAAATGTAAGCTACTTAATATTATCTCAAAGTCAGGGCCCTAGAGAGAAAATGTGACGCATTTGGCCCATCACATTTTCTCAAGCAAGCAGTTGGAAGGTAGTTCTGTGTTGGCCTCAGATCTGAGGTTAACACAGAACTTTCTTCGAATACCTTAATCTCATCGTGTCAGACTGAATGCAACATATTCATTCAACGCCTCTGAAGCTCTCCTGAATTTGCTGGTGTCCTGCACTTGGCTTTTGAGTGGGGCTTTAGAAGTTTTCATAAGTTTACGATTACGATTAGAGTTCGCAGCAGATTTTTATACTGTACGCCATTCTCTTTTCTGTGCATTTAGACGGAACTTATTCGTGTTGAATTGTTTACTTGTGGAGGAAATTAATTATCAGAACTTAACCAAAGGATGATACACGGATCTTAAACTGACATATACCGAACCTGACCAAAGTAAATTTACAGAAATTAACAAGAAATCTAGAGCAACAATAAGAGTGGGGCAGTGAAAAAAACACAGAATGCACTGAGAACGGAGATAGAAAGTAATAAAACAAACTGACGATGATGAGTCCTTAGCCGTCCGACAGGTCCACGTATACAAAACTGCCGGACTCTTATATGCCACCCACGTTTCACAAGAGTGAGTTGATTTCCCATTGCCTTCCTTCCTCACAGACAATTCTGGGCAATCAACTTATCCAGGGTCACTACGCAGTGGCCTAAGGAAGATTTGAACCTGCGACCTTCCAGTAACATGCATGGCATAGAAGGTAAACTGCTGCACCACCGCATCCTACATTCATCAAACCTAGTATAAAGCAATTAATTCTATAGCTTATAATTCTAAAACTTAACTCAGTAGTATAGTCCTTCCCGTGTAGGTCTTCGTATCGAGCAACGCAACTCATCCTCCACTCATCTCCTCTGTCCATCGCCAGCTCCTTCTCGGTCTCGTCCCATGACATCTCCACTCTCCAGGCATCCCAGGTTCCAGCTAGTTCTAAAATACAAAAGAATAATGCAAAATGTGATAGAGTTAAGAAAGGTAGTGAACTAGATAACAGGGAGAAAAAGATGTAGAGTAGGATAGATTGCAATTGAGCAAACAGTAACTTTATCATTTAACTGAGCTGCAACCTGCCAAAATAATTTTTTTATAAGGACCATGTTGCCAAAAGCATTCATAAAAATCTCGTTCCATTCATCCACGACAGGGAGGTAGCCTGACCTAACACAACATTTTGGGTACAAGAAAAGAGAAAATAGATTCCGCGGACCTAAGAAGAGGGAAAATAGACATAATAGAGCTGTAAACAGACTTGAAACAGAAGAAGAGAAATTTAGCAAAGAGACAGGCAGACAAGACAGAAAATTCTCTGTGTCTCATTAACATGGTCGACATCTTGCTACTTAGCAAGCATCTTCCAAACGACACGACGAGTTTATTAGCAGTCAATCTATGGGATTTATAGTAAAAGCATTCATAAAAATTGAAACTAACCTAGCTGTTTGCACGACAGTCGGTCAACAGGATCATGTTATTTGCTCCGGACTGGAGCTTAGATCCTTCAAGTGAATAGCATCCCACGACCATTGCACCTGGAAACAGCTCGAAGACAACAGGTAGCACCCCATGTCAGATGACACAGCGCCTCTACCAGGACGGACGGTGCCAAAACTGTCGGAGTTCTATGGTATGAGGCTGCCAGGATGGACGGTGCCAAAACAGCCGGACTTCTCTGACCTGCGTAATATAGCAACCTGCTGATGTTGTCTAAATCTATACGGTTCCACAATTGAGTAGGCCTAGAGCTAACTAAATCAATAAAACAGTGTAAAAATGTGATGAATAGATCAAAATCGCAGACTTGTTTTTGCATACTTGGCGCCACAATCGTCTGGAATTCTGAAGCTCGAAGTTAATGTCTTTTGCCATGGCTTCTAACCGCTGCCTGCATGGAAATACTTGGATTATGGTTAGAATAAAAAAGAATCTACGAGGAACAGTAGTAGGTCCATACAATCCAACGCTGGAAGTTTCTATCCATAGTTCTTCAAAACACGTGACCAGTCACAGAGGCCAACAAGATAGGCCAGCACAAACTAAATTATCTTGTGGCCAGGAACTGTAAACCGGTCAGGGTTCCTAACCAAACCGTTGCACCGCGAGTACAATGACAATTAACACGTTGAATATCAACATAATTATTGTCACATTGAACCGCGTAATTAACTCATTATTAGTTTTTAAGCACTAAAAAATTTGTTCAATTTCATGAACTTTTCAATCTACAATTGATATTCGATTAACTATAGTGACTCTCAGTGACACACTTTACAGACTTGGCTCACATTGACACTCGGTTAAAGGTAACATTTACTCATCGTTTCTATCTAGGCCTCCAGTCTCATCAGCTCTTTTGGCGCAGAAGTTTTTTAATTCGCCGATAAATGGCAGTTAAAAGCAAGGTTTGTAGCTAATGATGGCTAACTCGATCTCTAAATTGAAAAATTCGATAAGAAATTGTTGTTTCGTAATCAGTTGAGCTTACCTGCTACCCCTCGAAGAAAATTCAATCGAAACAGAAGCAGAATACGGAAGAAATTCGACGAATAGCAGCAGATTTTCGCAAAAATCTGGAGCAAATTAGGAAACTTGCGATCTGCGCTGCAACTGACAAATTTATTGAGTCTGAGACTGAAGATAATACGATGACGTAAAGTGACGTTTGTCATTTTTAGGATGCAGTCTGAATTAGTTAGCCTCTATTGTAAGTAAGTAAGTTAAGTCAGTATAGTCTTTGTTAATAAAGACGATAGGCCTAATCTTCGAAAAGAGGCACCGTAGCTAGTTTGCAGTCTGTTAATACAGACGGTCATAAAGAATGAGAAACTATAGAAAGACGAGTGGTAATGGTCCATGGACCATGGCTTATAAGCTAAACACTGCGAGTAATAATTGCTCACATCCAATTATATTCCTCGCTAATTTGTAATACCTACTGCATAAGGAATAAAATTGTTTGTTGGCATCAATTGGTTTCAAGCAACTTCATTTGCTACGTAGGGCCTACTGTTTATTTAACATGGGCCCACACACGTAAATGTCAAAAGGCAACTAAAAGTAGGGGATTGTTGATTAAATGGCGCAGACCATAATTTTATGTGCCAGAAAGAAGAAAGAGTCTGGCGTTCAAAAAGATATACTAATTGCTTTGGCAGATAAAATTTACTGTGTCTTACTGTCTGCATTTCGTAGTCGTCATCTCCGAACTTCTATAATGGTACTTCCAAGGACATACTCCTATTTAATTATGTCACAGTGTATAATATATAAATCAATCAGCAAGTAAATCGGTGAATTGGCTGGAATATTGCTTAATAAATATTAGGCCTACCATCCACTCAGTTAATCCATTTAACAGTCCATTTGATAATCGATTAACCGATTTCTTAAATTGTTTATCGATTATAATTTAATTACTTAAATGCGCAAATTGACTAGAATGAGGATTAGCAAAATCTTGCAGCCAGTCGTTGACAATATGAGAATTGGTTGTTTGTCAAATCGATTAGAAAGTCGATTAATTGACTTTTTTTAATTGTCAATCAGTTAGAATTAATATTAGCTACTGAAATGTCCCAATCAATACGAATTAGAATTGGAAAACCTTTGCAGCTGTTAGATTAGAATTAGCTGCTTGTCTGATCGATTTGTAAATTTTAATTTGCTGATTAGCTGGTTGATTAGTTTCCCATCTTCGCCATCTATGGTCTAGCAATTCATCTATTCATTTTTGCATCACAGATCCCTGGATAGCGACCGATTGAAGGAAGTGATCGGTGCCATGTTCGAACGCAAGGTGGCCCCAGGCGAGTACGTGATCCGACAGGGCGACGACGGCGACAACTTCTACGTCATCGAGAACGCTATCTTTGACATGATCATCCGTCGCGAAAGCGATCAGAGCCAGAAGGCAGAAGACCGGTCCTTCAGTTCGACGTTCGTGGCGGTTTCGGTGAGCTTGCCCTCATGTACAACATGCCTCGGGCAGCGTCGGTGGTGGCCGTGACCTAAGGGACCCTCTAGGCCATGGACCGGATGTCCTTCTGGCGGATCATCCTTCACAGCGCCTTCCGGAAGCGCAAGATATACAAGCTACTGCTCCAGAGTGTTCCAAAGCTCCAGTCCTTGGACGGTTACGAGCGGATGACTCTGGCAGATGCCCTTGTGTCGAGGTTCTACGACGACGGGCACTGCATCATCCGAGAGCGGGACGGGCAAGCGGATGGCATGTTCTTCATCGAGTGGTGTGACGTGCGGGTAACGATCTGCGACCAGGGCGAGGAGAAGGTCGTTTCGAGGGCTCACAACTTTTACTATTTTAAGGTTTTAACTTATTGATTGAAGAAAACTACCTTCCTTTATGTCCAATAATTGATGGCCAGAGATAGGGTGAAGAAGAAATCTGGTAGCTAGGGGCCTATCAAGGCATTTTATCTCTAAAAAAATAATAAAATGATATAAAAAGATCTTAGAGTCGAACGTAGACAATTTCTTTGATATTTCAAACTAACAAGGACTCCTCTCTCTCTGTTCCTGCCCCTCTCTCGTCTCCTAAGCCGCAGGAGCCGAGAGAGGGACAGGAGCAGAGAGATGGGACAATGTCCTGTCTTACACCATTTCTTCTCACGACTTCGTAGGAAAGATATATTACTTTCCGCTATATTTGAACCACGGCGTGTTGGTTCCAGAAGAAGAACAGTTTGTGGGGATGGAATTCTTTCACGTTCTCTCATGATACTATTTTGCAATGGAGACAAATTTGAATGTCTGAAAAGGTACTGGGGCGAGAGAATTAGGTTAGCTCCAGTACCTTGACAATTACTGGGGCGAATGTCTCTGTACCCCTATGCTTCTATAGGTGCGGATAAATTTTCGAAGATTAAATTGGCGTAAAAATATGTAATCGATTTTACATTTTAACGAGTTTTGGCTAACTATGTCAGATTTAAATTGTTTTGGAATATTAATATTTTGCTAGTTCTTGTCGTATAGTGTTGTTTTCGTTAACGAAATTATTATGGTCCACCATCGACATTCGATTAGAATTAAGAATTATTGCGATGGCTGAAATTGATATTAAATTACTAAAGCTGTAATTAGCATACTTAAGCTAAACTAGAATTAGCTTACTTAAATTAAAATAAGCTAGCGAAAACTAAAACTAAAACAATAGTTGACAAAACTAAAATTGAAATTGAGACATAAAAACTACAACTAAAACTAGAATTGAGAAACAATCAAAACTAAAATTGAAAATGAAGATTAACAGTCATAACTAAAACTGAAATTATTAAGACAACACTACATGATCATACCATGTATATGCTAACTTTTTTCCGGACACAGCGTAGATTTTTGTCTCGAGGGTGTGTGACCTAAGCTTACATATCGTTGCATAGATGCTACACGTCAAGCATTGCTTCAATTTATGTTAGAAGCGACTGAGTTCGAAATCATTAATTATGCAAAACACTTTAAGAAGAATGAATGACATGTTTACAGTCATGATTTTCGCAGTGTAGCTGTTATTCGCCTCTGTTATGAAAACTGTAGGCTCAGTTCCTATGACCTATATTATGGTTTTATGAGGATTTTTTCTGTGTCCATTGCGCATGGTTTTATGACGTTTACATGCGGAATCTATAATATAATGCTGTGCTCTAATGATGCCTTCTCTTCTGGGATCGAGCACAATGCCCGAGAAAATGGCCGCCTCCTCTTGTGGAGAAGTTGAGACTCCTGTCAAACAGTGCATTACAGTCGTAGACAAAAAAATTAGGAACTTGGAAAAGCGAAAAGTAAGTAACGGAATGTTGAATTAATGCTTTTGATGAATTTAGAACCCAATGAAGCGTTAGGAAATGTTTTACGGTACATTTACCGTGTGAGGAGCGTGACTAGTAGTCAGCCATTTTGGATTCTCATTTATTCTAAGTTAAAAAGTTGTATAAAAGCCCGTTTATTTCTGGAAGTGGCATTCCTTTTTGGAGTTGTGTGATGGGCAGGTATTTGACACGAATGGACATGTTTTAATCATAAAAAGCTTTCGCCTATCGCACCAAGAGACCTCGTGCTTGTGTTAGGGTTGGCACATGTAGACGTGTTTTGTGTTTTCTGCCTATTGTCCAGAATAGTCGCGGAATTGATAAAAAATGTCCCGCGATCCAGACACATCTTGGACATGAAGCGTGCCGGAATGCGTTTTCCCTATAATTAAATACGCAACATTTTCTGCAGTGATTAGAAAGTAAAAGAAGAAGAAAACATCAACAGATATGCAGTGCTTTACAAGATTTATAAGTCAGTGTCACAATGGTCTAAAATTTTAATTTCTTGAAAGTGTAGTAATGTACATGGTTGAGACTGGTTTCAACCATTTACCTTGAGACCACTTACTTTATCTGGGTGTTGGTAAAATGCGAACCGGCAAACTGCGAACCAGTAAAATGCGAACCATAGGCGCGAACAGATCAAGTTAAGGCCTTGTGAGGGTCGGTTAGGGTCAGGGTGGGAATCGCAAGGGTCGGATAGGGTTAAGATTAGGGTTACTGTAGTTGATAGATAGGGTTCATGGGTCAACCATGGGTGCAAACCGGTCATGTGACTGTAGGCAGCCAATCAAAAAGAAGTTCGCAAACTTTTTGCACTTTACCAGTTCACAGTTCGCCGGTACGCATTTTCCCCACACCCACTTTATCAAATCTTTACTATCTAGGCTTGTGTATGAAACTACAATTAAAATGTTTAATTTTGGTCTTAAATCTTAAAAATATACTTCAGTTGAAGCCTTGCACATGTATGGCATTATTCCCAATAAGTCCTAATTGAATTTAGCATAGATTGGAATTGCTGAGCAGTGTATTTCGGAATGGCAGAAACGAATTGTGGTGATCCTAGATTGTGTTCAGCATCTAGCATTGTGGCACAGTATAATATGCATATAATATTATCGATGACATGCCTATAAATAATGTAGCATACTTTTTGGTAGTAGAATTGGCATATTTTAGCATTTTCAGTCATATCAATGCTTGCTTAAAGTAGTGCGTAGCGAATCGCCGAAACCCGAATCCCCGAAAGTGATTTTCGCCGTATCCTCGAAAACAAAGCTGGATCGATTAAAAGAATTCACACAGAAGCTGGATTGATGAATGAATTGTGCTGTTTTGAGACAGTTCAGCAGTTTTAAATAGTACATTGCTGTTTTTGGGGAATCAGGCTTTTTTGCCTTTTCAGCATTTTCGGGGATACGGGTTTCAATGATTCGGGTTGATCCCACTTAAAGTGAAGGCTCTGTAGTGTTATTTAGAAATTTCTTCACACTGGATTAATTTATAAATTTCAGCTTGGCCGGTTTGTGCAAATACACGGTTTCCAAATTTTTTTAGTGTAAATGAAAGAGATTACTGGTTTGAAAGGATGTCACAAAGCTCTTTTTTTACATTATTGCCATTATAAGACTTTTGTATGTAATTTTAGGCTGAATACATTTAGAAATTAAGGCTAGCATCTATTTGAGTGTTGATGATAGTAAATTGATAGATACAGATTGTAGTTATTAAACAACATACAGGTAGTGCGACTTAAGGACTCCTCAGAATTCCTTTAGGAGAACTTTTTAGAGGTCCTTTATGTGTGGCTGTTGGTCAAAGAGTAAAAGGCAAGTCTTTAATGTTTGAGAAACTTTTGGTTCATGTCCCACAGCCTTAATCTGCAACATCCTTACCTTATAAGCAACATGGTTTTTATTTCTGAATTATTAAGCAAATGAGTTAAGACTAGGTCATATATCTGGGCCCATATGCATGGCATTGGAATAGCCTATTCACTGAATTAAGGCTTACACCCGAAGTAACTATTCTTCGAATAGTCCGTGGCCGTCGTTGCTATGCATGAGTGAAAAATAACTGTGGAGTAGTTGCACCTGACATAACGCTGACGAGACTATGGTTAGCGATGGGTTTACGGTAGTGATTTCACTGGGTAATGATAACTGCGCAAGATTTTATAACGCTTAATTCGGATTGCAGCGGCTAAGATACAAAGTCATAAATCACATTTTTTGGAAATATCATATTAATTAATTACACATGCATGTTACGATAACAAAAAGTTCATCAAATTAATGTCAAAGTAAACTAGATGGCATTTTGTTTACATTTGATGAAATTAATTATTTCTGCATGGCCACAAGCAACGAACCTCTACTCGGCAGTCGGCACATCATGTGCCTCGTTGCCAGCCATTTCGTAACAAGCAAAGCTTAGTAGTACTTTGTCATGGTGAAAATGGAAGGCATAATGAAATGTATTATCTTCAAGAAAATTGCGATGGTCTAAAATCGTCATAAACTTCTTCGAATGTGGCGAATCATAACAATGGTCGCCATTTTGATTAGAGCCCTATTTGAGAATAGCGGACTTACACCTAGGGTCAACCAGGAGTAAATTTATGTCCAGCATAACGCGCAATTCCAGTTTCATGCATAACAGTTTTACGCATTACGCCGGCGTAGACCAGCTTTAAGTCAGAGGTAAGAGTTACCCTCGCTATTCCAAGCCCATGCATATGGGCCCTGTTGAATTGGCCATCAAAATGCAGGTCACAGATTTTGTTTTAGCTTTAGAAAATTAATGTGTTCTATAAATGGTATCTTCTTGTGAGAAGAGTATTTTATATAGTTGCTAAGGTGGTATTATAAGACGTGTTGGTAACTTGGTTCACACATTAAAAGTAGTGGTATAATTGTTGTACATTTGGCACAGGTAAAAAGTTAACTTGGTAAACTTGTACAGTTTTGACCTAAATGCATTTCAGTTTGCAACATTGTATTGTAATTAGAGTATTGAATTAGAGTATTTGGTTACATTTTTAGTATCATTGTGTTTTATTCTTCAGGGGAAGTTGGATACCTACAGAAAATCTTTGGGAAATGGAGAACTGAATAAAGATCAAAAGGTGATGTATTGCCTTAAAAGTGGCAAATAAATTTGCTTGGTACATTGTTCTAAGCTATGCATTATATAATTTTAATGAACGTAAGATGATTTGATTCTTTGGATGTGTTTTTATCAGTAACTAGGTGAGACAAAAAGTTCATTGCCTTGCCTATCTTGTGCTGTCAGTTCGGTGAACTCTAGCGGCCGTCATGATCAATCTTCTCCAATTCTTTCTTTTTGAAAAAAGTTCATTAGCGGTTAAAATTAATTAATGTGATTATTGGTGTACACTGTTAGTATTGGTGTGCAGATAGTTGATGTCATTTTAGCAGCACTTAAGCGCAACAACAGATCGTCACTCGCCAATGTAATGTAATGTAATCACACAACACTTAATCACTATTAATAAAAAGGAAGCAAACAGGAAACAGATGATTTGAATGAATAATAACTGTAATGGCTGATTGCTGTGTTGGATTGTACAAAGAATATGAGCTAAGACAGTGTTCGTATTGTCTGCTGGAAAATTTGCAGAAAAGTCTCGGTGTACTGATAAGATAGATGAGCCAGAGAATGCCATTTGCAACACTTTAGCATTAGCAACCAAATATAGATCGACGGCATTGCCACGTGTTCCTTCAATTCCTGATACTTCTTCTTTTGAAGTTACTGAACTCCTGATGAACCATGTCAAAGGGCAGTTTTCTGACTATGTACATCCTTAGAGATGCCATCTAAGAATGTCCATTGTCCATAAAGTCAGATGATGACAATGAAATAAGACTTGAAGACCATGATGCCACCCCTCTACGGTGTTTGTCGTGTGAGTGACGCCTTCAGCTGCTGTCTTTGCATCATATCCCGCCTTTATCGTCCATGGATGTAAGTGTGTATGAAGGAGGATTGCATTTCCGGCTTGTGCTCGTGTAGATCTGCAATGTTGTCTGTGAGAAGATCGAAAGCTTCAATGACGTCAACTTCAGGTACAATAGCCAAAGCAGCTAAACTGCAGATACTTCCAAAAACCTAACAACTATGTTTGGATTCACAATCCTTATTCATCCCAATTTCTTTCCCTTACATGCAACACTTTGAGAGAGGTGGACATAACAACCAGATAAAGACTGCATTAGGTATGCAGCTGTCTCAAAGTCAACAAGTATTCGCTCTGGATTTGCTGCTGGTGTAATATTCGATCATACATAGCTTATGGCGGATCAGGATGACTGCCACGGCAGCACTCAAAATGAATCGTATAGAGCTAATAGAATATGAAAGGCACTACTCATAACGTGCCTTCTGCCAACAACAACTTGGCTAGGATAAGTCCATCCAGTAGTTTGTGACATACCATTATTAGCACACAGTCTTCATCTTCAGCTCTAGAGTTGTAATGGATCATGTCCATAAACTTTGATGAAACCTGGAAGTTGGTATCGGATGGCGATTGATACAAAACAACGGCGCCATTGTAATTCTGCTCTTCTACACTGGAGACTGCGGGCAAGGGTCAATTGTTTCGGTAGCACCGCTGGCACAAGGTTGTAAAATTTCCGTGAAGTTGATCCTGTAACGATAGCTGACATCGATGGTATTTCAAAACTTATTCTTCATCTTGTCGACTGCTTTCTGTGTGATTAATGTTGATATTTGTGCCTTCAAATGTGGATCTGTTCTTCATTGCTGGTCTGTCTCATTGCAATCTCCTTTGGTGGTTAATTGGGCTTCACACTGATACATCTTCACCATTATGTCTGTCCATTCTTATTATTAAGAAGCTTTACATGTTTGAAATTGCCACACGCGACAGTTGGGCGTCCTCTAGTTGAGGCTTCAAAAGTAAAGCTATCTTATTTCTAGCTTATGTCCAAGCTATGCAAATGTATAAATAATATAAAAGATATGTAAAATTATAAAACTGAGCAGACTACTTGCTTTTGCAAATCAGGTATTGGCTAATAGTATTTTTAAATAAACACTATATATATACATTAAATGGTTGTCTACCAATTCTCTCAGTTTGCTCTGACATCAAACTTCCACTGTACTGTCCAATCGTTACTTCATATGGGATGTACTGCGTATTGTAATAAAACATACTGTAGGAGCAAAATGCTATCATTTTGCAACATTGTTAAAGTGTTGCTTTCTGAAGATGAATTTATGCTGAAATGTGATTGTATCTTTAACGGAATTTTGTTGAATTTTGCAGGAAGCAATTGCCAAGTATGACGTCGTCATGCAGAATATTGAATTTGCAAAAGAATTGCATAAACAGTTCTTGGAAATCAATGTTGATGTAAGCAACTTTTGCAGCATAGTCTTAAGCTAGTGTTAGATGTTTGTTTTGTCTGTCATTTATTTTTAGACAATTTATAGTAGACATGTCACATGTGGAGCCATGAAAGTTGAAGTTATTCCAGTGGCATGTGCTTAGGAAAGAAGCTAGCATATGTAGACAACACAGTGAATGCATTTGAGTGTTGTAGTTGTATGGTTTTAATGGTAGGGAGATGGCAACTGTGGGATTTTTGGTGGAATTTTGTATTTGTGAAGTAAATTTGTCATGTTTCACATAGTGTATAGAGAAGACACTCAATGCATTGCAGAACTTAATTTTAATGATAATTGCACTGATAATTATTGCTATCGTATCCACAAATTTCTACATTGTTTTCATTCAAACGCACTGAGCATCGTCATTGGTTGATCCTGGTCGACAAACTACTGGCTGTTTTTATTGTTGCTGAAATCCTGATGAGCGACTACCATACACTTTAACATTGGACAGTCTATGAGAGAAAAATTTGTGACAATAGGCATAGGGATTCTGTGTTAACTAACTATTGTTGGAAATTTAGTTGAGGTTGGAATATATTTGCAAAAAATCTGTACTTGCCAGATATATATATATATATACATATATATATACATATATATATATATACATATATTACTGTAAGTGAGTTTTTAAACCTAATGGAAGATGGAGTGAGGAAGTTGTGAATAGTGAATCGGACGGATGTCGTCCAATCTGTATGTAATCATATTTATATTGGGGCTATGACAAAACCAAACATCTAAATTTAAATAGCTAAACTTAACTGAAATGAAAGGAGGTAACATCTTATCTGCTGCTATTGATTGAATTAAGGAATATAACAATAATTATAACAATAATCTCAGCACATCGAAAATGCAATTTATTTGATTGGTTAATGTGTGACAGCTGAGAAAAATTTATTCTGTCTGCAATCTTTGAATTGTTTTAAATAGCAACTGATCTTTTCTGAACACCTAAATCTCGAGCGCCGTTAATTGTTTTTCAGCTGTGACAATTGTGAGTTTATTCCTGTTCACATTCACCAAGTCCACACTTGCCCTTGTTCGTGTTTGTAGTAATATTGACTACTGCAGTATATGTATATTAGAAACAAACGGGGCAGGTTGAGTGCAGCTTCTAGGCTAGGTGATATTTCAAAATTTCATCTTGTCTTGCATTATATGCATGATGTGCTCCTTTGGATGCCTGTTTCCAAGCATTTTGCATAGACTTGCACCAATTAATCGGCCAGCCGATTATAGAGATTTCGGGAGTATCAGATATCGGCAAGATAATCTGCGCCGATATTAAAAATTATTTTTTAAATTTTATAATATTATTTTCAGTTTATAAAAGCAAAATGACGACAGCAACATCACTGGGTCTGTGAAGGACCGCATTTAGTTCCATTCCCATATCGCGTCGTCGAGCCAATGGCTTCTTCAGACCAGTGGTGAGACCACCCAGTGTGCTAGTATAGACCGTGGGAACGTGTCAACATAGGTGTTGTGCATGCTGCAGAGTGAGTCATAGTGCCTGCCTAAAGGCTAAGGAATGGCTGGCCAATTCAAGCCAAGAAACGGCTGGCCAATTCAACAGAGAAACCGATGAATATGCATCGTGGAGGCATGCCTAATGAATACATGCTAGCTGCCAATCAGATCTCCCAAAAACATTTCAGCTGCCTGAGACTTGATGGGTGGCTGTGAATTGGCCAGCCGTTCCTTGACCTTTAATTACCCTGGGCACAGTTCGACAACGGGCGGTGTCTAATCCGTATTGCCTGCCTAGGATTAGTCCCAACTACATGCATACGTCTCCTACAGAGCAAGTGTTTTGCTTGTATCACAACAATAGGCAGTAGCAGTAGGTCTATCTTTTGGAACCGGACATCTTGCGGAAACACAATAAAATATTCGGCTAAATAATCAGGTATCGACAAATGAATATAATCGGCAAAAAGTGATATCGGTACAGCTTGAATATTGCGTTAAGGATCTTGGTTTAACAATGGCAGTTACTGAATACCTTTGGACAAAAATATGTCTGACTAGGCAGATGTTTTGCGGTTTGAAAGACACAGTTTTCAGGGTCATGTCCCATCATAGAGTGAATGGAAGAATTAAAAGCTAATATTTTTTTAACTAAATTCAGTGATTTGTTAGCCCTTTACCCATTGCTCCATGCTTGCCATGCAAGTGGCTACATTCAGAAGTTTTTAAAATTGCATTTTATTCTTTTCATAGACGGAAAAGTTGCAGAAGAAACAGGCAAAGCGAGAGAAAATGGAAAGGCATCAGCAGGAACTGGCAAGGTTGCAAGATTTGCTGGTACTAAACAGCGTGCTTAACGTCTTAGGCAATGAGAATGTGAGAGAGGATTTCCGTGGTGGGAATAAAACTTCTTTGGTAAGTTTTACTTGAACTGAAAAATATTTGATGATAACAAATGAAACCTGTTAGTTCTGTTGTTAAACTGAGGACTTTTCATCTTGTACAAACTGCAGGTGTCAATGTTTAATGGTTGAAAAGGTGCTGTGTAAATAATATTCCATTGCAATTATGTTTCAAGTGTTTGTTAGAGCTATGGTTACAGTTACAGAGCGGCACATAGACCCTGAGCAAGTGGAGATGTAGAAAAGTGTATCATTTGCCTTCGTCAATGAGCAAGCCAACTGATTTTGCTATATATTGTGACCATTATTTAATGGACTCTGGACTGGAAAGTCTAGTCTTTTGGAAGCAGAATCACCTCTGTGTTTTCACTTTCATTATTCTTTTAAAATTTGAGTAAATTGTTCATGTGGATACAATTTACTGTTCTTTTACACCTGTTTCTGCTAACCTTTTTGAACTCATTCTAGCTCCTCATTCATCTTCAAATTGGCATAAGTTAACAGACCGTAGCCAGCTAGAGTTCTCATGCCAGAGGCGCAACTCGACATCCTGGTGCTGCATACTGATTGGAAGAGCCAGAGCATATAGAATTTGAGAGCCTTTCCTGCTGCTTATTTTTGGCATGATCTAGAGCTGCTGTCACATCACGAATAGCTACAGAGATTGTTCCCCTTGCCAGTTTGGTGGCCCATCAGACATCGAGTATTCTGACTCTTTTCTGAGCTATCTGCTGATGCCTTTTCCCAGATGACGTTTCAAACAATGAAGCTACATCGTTTCAGCTCTGCTTACATGATATCTTTCTAACACTCTTCAATTGCTGCTAATCCTGCCATCAATCTCTTCTTGCTTGCACGTTGCACTTAATTGTCTGTTGTGGAGCGGCATAATCCTTTAGCATGTTTTGCTTGAAAAACTGCTGATTGTATTCTGTCTTGATTGTAGTCATGTTAATACCTGAGAGCATCTTGCTTTACCCTCTTCTGCTTACGACTTTTTCAAAATACATTTTTTAAGGTTTTGCCATTTCCTATTCATGAAGGTGTCATAGCTGACCTGAAACTGAATTCTTAGCCTTTATTAGATTCCTAAATGGAAAGTACCAATGCTACCATTCCTTTCACATTGTCATCTAGACTGTGATATGTTTGTGTATGGAAATGCTTATATGCCACCGGGTTTCTAATTTCAGTTGCCAATCTAGATATTATTTATTCAAGATTACTGGATGTTACTGATATCTTCTAAGTTAAAAGTGTGTTAGCTATTTTAATTTAACTATTCCTTTAGATAAAGCTTATTGTGTTGTTTTAAGGTTGTAGAAGCATCATTTATGTTTGCAAAAGTGCATTAAGGTTAAGCTAATGAAAGTGTCTGTACTTTAGATTTTTCGTTTCTGTTTTAGATAAGAATGTTTTTTTTTAAATCTTTACCCTGAGGTACTTTGTTCCCCCAGGGGCTAGAGATTATTAATATAGAGATTTAATTAGAATTTAGGAATAATATAAGAATTTTGCATTTTTTTCATTCTGTGCATACTTGAGAAGGTTAAATATTCAAACTTAATGTGTTAGTGGTATGTGTGTATAAGTCCATGGTCCATCCTTACTTAACCTATTGTGATCTTGTATGGGCTTCAAACTACCATGCAAGACTAAAAAGGTTAATCTCTCTTCAAAATAGAGCCCTTAAAGTTATTGTTAGAAACCCTCATCTTGCCTCATCCGAATATCTCTATAGCCTAACTCATACTGGGAATTGAGCAAATCAATCTATTGCAAACCAGCGAATTCATGTATAAACACTTCCATAACCAGCTGCCTTCTATCTTTGATAACTATGCCCATAGCCCAAATGAACCCGTACAAACTACGCTCGTCTACTAATTATAGGCCCATTAAAACACGTACTAACACCAGAAAATTTTCGATTCAATGCTCTGGTCCTAATGCATAGAATAGAGTTCCGGCAGAACTACGCTGTCTTCCCAATGTCTTTTTGTTTAAACGTAAACTGTGTGTTTACATAAATAACTTAGCACACAACGATTTTCAAGTGTGATACTGAACAACTATATTTGTAAATAATGATTGATGAATGCTATTTCGTTTACTTATATCTTGTATGAATTTTTTTTAGTTAACTAGTTAAGTCTCTCTTCTTAACGAACTTACAGCAACTAAGTGAATTATTATACCGACATCAATCACGTACGTAATGGGTGACCCTGTTAGCGGGACCACGGTCCCTTTAGGGTTTGTCTTCATCCCTATTGATCGCTGGCATTCGTTTGTTTGTATATATAATTGCTGTACATAATGTTCTTACTCTTCTGATGAATTGTCAGTGAACAATAAAAATAGGTGGTTATGGTTAAGTCTTAGTTTAGTTGGTTGAAACTCTTTTGGTTTTTTAAGGTATTAACAGATGAAAATCTTCAACTGCTGGATGAGTTCTATCAAATTATCTTCCCGACGAGAGACGTTGACCAGCCAGAACAAAGGTAATTTCGATGACTTTCTGAATATATAGACTTCTGAAAGCTCTTCAGATCAGATGTCAATGTGAGTTTTTGCTTGTAACTGGTCAGGCTAATTTAGTATGTTTAAGTTGGGCTTTTTAAATGAGTATTAATGCTGAACTTCTCTCTATGGATGTTCTGTCTTTTACCATTTTTAGTTTAGCTTGTAAGCTCTTTATATATTATGTGCTGTTATATCTATTGTGAAATCTTATGTTAAAATGCAAATTTATTCTTTCAAATGCTTGTTTATCTTGCTTCTTTGTTGTGATGATATGATACAGGAGTGATAGATTAGATTAAGCTATCTAAATTTGTCAAAGAATTGACTTTCGGATATCCATCATCATCATTGTGGACAGACATTATTTATTTTGAGAATTCTGTTTCAGTTATACTTGTTTCAGTGCATTAAGTTTAAGATATAGTTTATGATAGCACTATCTTACTCTTCAAGTAACAGCGTATTACCTTAGTCTGTCATCATGTTGTCAGCGCATTGGGTGACACGGCTCCTCCACACTCCTCCGTTCTTGGCAACCCCACTGGCCTCCTCCCTGGGTCACGGTGGCTTAACGGTATGTTCTGTGCCTTGCAACTGAAGGGTCGCAGGTTCGAACCCACATCAAGTCACTGCGTAGCGACCTTGGACAAGTTGCTCACCTATAATTGTCTTTGAGGAAGGCAACAACATTTTAATCAAATTATTTCAATCTTTTGTTTTGAAACAACTCTTATCAACATTATTATTATGCATCAATTGTGTAAAAATCTCATAAGGTTACATTGTATATTTTATTACCAAACCAGTTTCGCCTTTATAAACATTGGCTGTAACGTTGATCACGTGAACTTGTATCTCTTGACTTTGATGCTGCCACCGTTGACCTCGATGCCGTCAACCTTGACAGGCATCAATGTCTGAATGTTTTCAGCTTTCTCGAACAGCTGAATGCGGCCTCAGAACATGTCGTCTCTTACCTTGACCATCAGGACAAGAAGGTTTTGAGCACTACCTACAAAGAGTTGCACGAGCTCATCGACCGCATCAACAACTCTGACTACTTCGACAAGAGCTCGAGAACTGAGGCTGCCGAAGTTCAGCAGACAACTGAAAGCGTTGCTGAAGTGGAGCAGTATGAGGAACGTAAGTGTCACTCATTTGATGTACCTGCAATAAGTTGCAGCATAAATGTGAACACCAAATTCAGTTTCATTGATTTACATATATCTATGTGTGATTATTTTGTATGATTATTCCATAATAAATTAATGAACATGGTTAATAATTTTCTATAAATTTTAGTCATTGCTTTTGAGTTTCCTGGTTTGGTAATTGGCTTCAAAAATAAATTCTTTGTTGGCCTATTATGTGAAAAAAAGGTTGGACTACACTTTCAAAAGTATATTCCCTTGACTGGTAATTCTAGGTTCTTGTATGTTATAGTTTGGCATTAAATATCTGGACAAGTCGTGTTAGTGTGAATTACTTGTATTGCATGCAGTCCTTCTGGAAAGAGTTTTGCATTATTGATCCTATTTATTGAATCCCAAGAGTTTGACTGCTTGATGAAAATGGTTTTGTCGCATAAAGCCAGTGAATGTTGGAATCCCATACGTTTCATTCATGTCCTGAAATTGGCTATTAATTTTCTATCCTCAAAGAAACGATAGAGGCTGATGATGATGGTGAAGACAATGATGTGGAGGTGAGTCCAGAGTCGGTGGAACCAGCGAACAGCATCTGTGGAGGAGCAGGTGGCGCTGAGTTGGTGGTTGATCCAAGCCACACCGTCATCGGTCACGTGTCTGCCCAACCAGACCCTTACCACTCGACCCAGTGGTCACACTCGCCAGTCCTTGTGACCCAGCAGCCGTCCGTAATGGCGCCCAGCGTGTCGGTGACAACAGGGGTCATCGCCATGATGACGGCGGCACAGGTCGATAGGTCACAGGGCTTTACGGATAGCGCTTACTACAGCAGCTTTACCAAGCAGCGACCACTGCAGGAGATTGTATCCTCCCTTCAGGGCAGTTATAATTTCTTGCAGGAATCACAAATTGACCTTGAAGGTGAGTTCTGAGGAGGTCATTCATTACCTTAAGAATTTGGAATCTGCATCTATTAGTGGTATCATCATCATAATCATCGGGTGGAGCATCATCAGACGCATTGTCATTATTATCAGAGGCATCATCATCATCTTAGAATGCTTCAGCACCATTGTCATCATCAGATGCATCATCCTTAGTAACATCCGATCATCATCATCCTCAGTAATATCAGATGCATCATCATTATGATCTGATGCATAGAAACTTGTATGGCCATCCTTTATGAATAAGTCTTGTGGTTATCTTTCATGAATTGTATTATAATTAGTTTCACAGCATATGCTGTTACTTAGTCAGTATTCTGCCTTTGTTGCATGCTATTTTATAGGTCATGCATCTTCCTTTTGTTGACTTTCTATCATCCTCTCTTTTTTAAACATTGCCTGTTTCTAAACTAGGGATGAACCAAAACTCTGTTCGGAACAAGGCTCGTTTCAATTTTCTTGGTACTCAGCATTTCTCTGACTCCGACATACAATGGGTCCGAGTATTAATCTTTCCGATTTTCTGTTTTGAAAACGAAAATCAGATTTTTTTTTATTTACAAAATGACAATCGATATAACTAATAGTACAAACACTGTTATTTTTATTTACAGCACGACTATCAACGTAACTAAAAATGCAAGTGCTGCTACTGTTCGTGCTTACAAGTTACTACTTTGTTATGTTAACTAAGGCAAAGCTAGATAATTCATTATGGTTGCATAAACTACCAATCTAAACATCAAGAGAATGAGACTTTTTTGAATATTCGAAACTCAGACTTGTCAAAATTCAACTCTTAAAACTCTGACTCGGCAAGAATTTCAAATTCGGTTCATCCCTATACTAAACTAAATCGTCTTTGGATAGGAAGATTTTTATTTAACAAATATCAGTAGGAAATTCAGATTTGTGAAGAATCTCTAACAAGGTGTCCTTGTCTTCTCTGTAAAATAAACGTTTATATGCTACCAGAGTAACACTAGTTCTAGAGTTTTAAATGGTGTCTTGTATTGCTTGCAGTGATGTTTGTTTCTCAGACAAATGACCTTTGCTTCATAGAAATTTCTTTTGAGGCACTTCAACTGGACTTATACTTGTGACTGTTTCTTACTTTTTCTGCAAATTGTTCGTTATGTTTAGGCCACTCACAAGGTCAGCAGACTTCATCCGAGGGGGGCGTCTACAACTCGTACGATAATCAGAACAGCCCTGGTCAGTCGATGCCACCATTCAGCTCCCAGCAGCAGCCCACACTTGGGCCTCAGTCAGCCTTGGAACAATCAGCAGCTGTCCTTCATGCTTCACAGACTCACTTTGACCACGATAACCCTTCTGCACCCCCTGCTCAAATCTACCACTCGCAGGCAGCAACGGCAGGCGCCTACGGAGTGCAGGGACTTCACCATAATGTCTACAGCCACCACCAGATGGCACATGAACCAGGATTCGACCCAAATTACGGACAGGTATCACTTTAATAAGAATAGTCTAGTCATCTTATGTGCTCTTGTGCATTAGTATGTCATGAATACAATTGTGCTATCTTTCTTTTTTACCTTTTGCACTATGGAATTCGTTTGGTGTGTAATAAATGCAAGAGATGAACTACGGGCAATGTATGCAGATACATTTCACAGGGGTTTTGATTAATTTCAAACTTTTTCATGACTTGAAGTCATCAAGAATTGTTCATTTCTGTTGAAAAATGTTTTTTCGCCTTTTTTCTGGTCTTTTACCCATTTTAGATAATAATTTCTTTGAGTTTATCCACTGGCTCAGGGTGTCTCACCTACTTTCCCACTTTTTCTGTGACAGTTTTAATTTTTTAATTTTCTTTTAGTGTTGTTGGCAGGTGAAACTCCCTTGTTTTAACCCTTAATTCTCTTAACACTTACCCTGCCTTAAATCCATTGCCTTAATCCATTTTATGCAGAGGTCCATCGTGTTCAAGAGTTGCATGTTGTTGAGTTGGGCGCATGCTGGTTTCTGAGCGTTGACTTTTCAAGAGCTTAAGTTTATATAATGATGTTTATTTGCTCTAGCAAAACCTTTACTACTAGTGTACATGAAGTACAAAATTTGTGATGACTTTTAGTCATCGTGAATTTTCATTTCTACTGTCAAATGTTTTGTCACCTTTTTATAGTCTTCTACCCATCTAAGATGATCGTTTCTCCTCTGTTCAGATGCTTCCTCTGATGTATATCATTTGCACATTGGCCATGGCCATATTGTTGTTAAGTATAGACATAGAATAAACGAAGGGCTCTACAAGTGTTTACTTTATGTGAATTCATATGCAGATCGACAAGACACAGTATAACTTCATGGATCAACAGGCGTTCGTTCTAACTCAGATGAATCCAAGCAGTGACCCACCAGCGCATGTAGCCAGCATGAATGTGGCCAGCACAGCCGGACCGCAGCCCATTCCACTTCCCAATCAGGCCATACACGGACAATCACTCACCGACCAGGGCTTCAGCGCATCGCAGCAGCAGCAGGCACCAACTATCACAGAAGCCATGGTGAGGCTGTGCGTGTTTAATTGGATCTAAACAAGTCGTCTTTTCTTATGCTTGTGATACCAGTGATTCCAGATGAGCGATGATCTTAACGTTTCCTAGCGATTCAGAACAGGCTCATCTATGGTTAAGAACTGGTATGTGTTTTGTTATGGTCAGTGAATGGTGCATGTTACTAAGGCAAAGAAGCAGTTGACAATGTTTGTATGTTACTAAGGCAAGGAGGCAGTTGACAATGTTTGTATGTTACTAAGGCAAAGAAGCAGTTCACGATGAACCCAAATGCAGACATATTTCGGTCAGTGTACGATGAGTCAACTGGAGGTTCTTCGGAATCGGTGAAGCCTGACCTTCCGCCCCAAGGCGCCGGCGATGGCCAGGTTATGAGAACCTTTGCACAGACAGCAAGTGCAAACTATCAAGGTATATATGTTGTTGAATGCATCTTCTGTTTTATGTGAATTGTGTTGAATAATTCAATGTAATATTGTAAATGTTTTCATGTGAATTTAGAATCTATGTTGATGATTGAGGATGGTTGTGTCCATATGTCAATTGAAATTTGGCTTTGTATTCTATTGTATTTTTGTTTATTTAATAACTTTTCTGTCAGAACACAATTTACATTTAACAGTATAAATGGCATCATAGAGCAGTTATCATAATTTCCAGGTTAGAATTAAGGCCGTCAAAAATGTTGAAATCATGACCCGGGTACCCTTCGGAATGTCATTACCCGAGATCGATTTCATTGCCCTGTCAGTCAGCCAATATGAACACCGGAATATTTCTGGCATATGTTTGGGTAAAATCGCGTAATTTTACTAAATTTCGGGTACCCTAAAACCGATTTCATTACCCGGGTAGTTGGCCTCAGGCTGGTACCCGTTGACACCATAGTTAGAAAGAATGTCTTTATCCCAGTTTTGGTTGATTTCCAGTTTAATGAGCTGAGTCTGCTCCAGTTTCACTACAAAGAATTCTTGGTGTCAGCTCCTTCGAGAAGTTCTGACGAGATGCTAGATACATTGCTATAATGCTATATACAAGACATTGCATTATTATTATTATTACCTTTGTTGAATGATTATTCTAAAGGACAATGATGTTGCTGAACAGGTGGTGGTGCAACCAGAGGATATAGTGGAAGTTTTGGTAGTGGTGGACCACCACGTGGTTCTACCATCAACCGAGGTGGACGTGGTGGCGGAAGAGAGGCGTCCCTCAATGGAGGAGGAGTCCAGTCTGGCGGCAAGGGAGGAGGACATTCGAATGTGGGCCGTGGCGGTGTGCCAAACTTGGGTTCAAACGGTCAAAGAGGTGAATGTTTAAGTTTAGTGCCAGGAGAGATTGTTGCTTGCTATTAAAAGAGTAAACTACCTTTTTGAACTGCACATTTGTTTCGACCTTTTTCAATAAATTATTGGCATGCAATACTTTTCTGATTTTCAGAGACCAACGATGTCAAGCAAAACTATGCACGTAAGATTAAGCACTAAAGTAACCTGTGCAGTTGAAATGTGTTTGTCAGCATTTCATCTTAGCATTTTTGACTTACATTCATGTTACCAAACTGCATCTTCATCAATATTTTCTTGATAAGTTTCATCTTTAAGAGGTCTATAAAATGTCAAAATACATTGACTTTGAAACAGGCCAAGCTTTCATTTCATACTAGACAATATTTCGTCCGATCCATCCTTGTCCTGAGTTATTTGCACTGTTGACATGTATAGAATGTCTGTTTCTTCTGGTTCTCTGCATCTTAGGCATATAATATCATATAGCTATATATATTTATCAAGACTTCTCAAAATGTCAAGGGTCAGATTTTTATGCATATTATTAAGTATGTGTAATGTATGTCTGCATGTGTATATCAAGACCTGCAGAATGTGACTAATGGTGGTAGGATGTGGATGGATTTGTAGTTGGTTGGGTTTTGAAGAACTGTTATACGAAGTTTATGTATTAAATTGCTGTTCCGTATGATTTGGAAATTCAGATTAGCCTTAGACATGACTGTTTAACAGGTTTTTGTGTTTCCCTTGAGTCAACTATTTTCCGCTTAGGTATGCGTGGTGGACCCCCACGTGGTGGAAACAGTGGCATGCGTGGAGGGAGAGGAGGATTCAGCCGCAACAACAGTCAACAGTCCAGCCACGAACAGGCCACCCATGCGTAGCTGGTCAACAAATGATCTCCACGGCAACTATAATTCTGTCTTAACTTGCGTTGTTCCACTTAATATCCTATGTAATCTTTGTTCATACAGACTGATGATGATGCTTGGTATCAGGATGAACCTGACACCTAGTGATAGTTTGCATTGCTCTTCTAGCCATTTCTTGCATCTTGCTTAAAGTACAAGTTCATTTACACAGCTCGTAAAGCCTTCAAAATCATAGCCGTGCTCTTCTTCTTGATTTTGAGTGATTTTTGGCAGTGTTTACACAGATGTGTTGGATATGCGATTGCAGAGTGACTCCATAACTTGAGCTTTATGCACGAACTGTACTAGGGAAATAGTCTGGATTATGGGATATAAGTAATTAATTACCTTGGTCGCCATTGATTATGCAGTTGCCCCTAATGTATTTTGTAAGCTGTCTTTATGGGCGTCTTAAAAATTGATGGCATTGCTGAGCTGAAAGTTGAAGGCGCCTGATTTCTTTACTTTCAGAGCTGACTTGAAATACTGGCTTGTGAAAGTTATGTTTTAATTTATGCAGTCACAAGTCCAAGTGGTTTTGCTAAAAACCAGGTGATGCAGTGGTTGTGAAGATCTGTGGAAATTAAAACACCAAGTCAGATTAATATGATTTTGCTAAATGTGTGTGATGGTTGCCTTTTTGCATGAACACTTTGGGTATTATTAAACATGAAAATCAGAGTTCTCTTTGCAATTCTTTTTATCGACTGTATTTGTCTTCAGTTCCTTTGTTGGTTTACTGTTGGTTCCAGTTGTATCTGATCATTTGGCTGCTGCTTGGCTCTCTCTCTTCCTCTCTCTGTCTCTTTCTCTCTCACTCTGTCTCGCTCTCTCTCTCTCTCTCTCTCTCTTGCTCTCAATTCTCTGATTTCTTATTAAACAGTTTGGAATCAATATTCAATCAATAAATGTTTGTGCAGTTGGGTGATGTGTTTACTGTATTCTAACATATCGATCTAGATATGAGATCAGGATGATTTTGATATGAACAGAATCCACGGAAAGGTTTTCTCTATGCCACAATAATGCTGTGTTGTTCTGTAAGTTTCTACTACCGGTTTACTGTTTAATTATATTATTACCTTATTGTGTTATTTTCCAAGTTCATCATTAGCAATAATGTTATTGTCCATTGCAAGGTGCAAGCATGTTCGCTCTGCTTCTGTTTCAGTCTCTACGTAAATAAAGACTAAGCATTCAGTCAGTTGGTAAGCTATTCTTACTGTTTCATTGCCTAAGCCAACGGTGTTTATAGTTGAGAGAACCAGATTCACTTTACAAGCCAAGGCACTTGTTCAAGTCAGAGAATCGAAAACTCCACATTTATTAAGTGCTAGTCGAATTGTAAGTGCAGGGCTCCAGTTTATTCGCGAGCACTGCGGTCTTGGAATGGGTTCAGATATGTTCAGCAAAGAGCAGAGTCTGGTTGCAAGAGGCACCAGTTCACATACCACAGTTTGGGAAATTCTACTGTACATGCTGCTGTGTCATTATAATTGTTGTCTAAAGCGCCATATCATCAGTGCTGTGTATGGTGGCAATGTCCTGGACAGGCAGATAGCTTCCCCGATGGAATAGGTAGGTATGAAGTCGATGGTGGATCATGCATGAATAGCATCGGATGACAAGATTCCCAGCTCTGATAAGGACTTCATTCCTTCCATGTCTGCCGGTATCGTCATCAAACCCCTTAATTTAAGTGTGCTTTATCAATCTTGTAGGCCTAAGAGAGAAAGTGTGTACTACAATAGCTGCACGAACTGTGTATATTAAAGGTAACGCAATGTATGCTTGTATTTATCGCCCATTTTAAAGCGTCTCACATGGCGCTTATCATTAAAAGCTGAATGAGGGGCACTGAACTTTTGTGCGAAAAAACAGTTGAACACTATAAGGTAAGTAGTAGCAATGTTTAGGATTTTTAATGAAAAACATACAGATAAAATGGACGTTAAATAGATGAGCAATTGCAAATGACAAAATGACAAGAAATTATATATGACAGCATGTTCAGGATATGCTGTGGCATGTAATGATATTTACACGCACAGTTAAGAGCAGTGTTGGGCACGAGACCAAAAACTCAAGACCGAGAGGTTCAAGAGCGAGACCGATGATCCAAGACCAAGACTTTGTTTATAAAGATTCAATTTATTAAGACGCTAAAACGGAATAACAAGCTTAAAACATTAATTCTATTGCTGAAGAATATTAATCTTTAATAAAGGTCCAGAAAACAGTTTTACCGGCCACTCTGAACTTTTGCGGGTGCAGCCGTGGCTTCGGTCTGAGAATATCAATACTATAAACTACTTAAAGTATATGATAGGTAAATACTTTAAGACATCTGAACAAGTAGATTAGCGTTCCGTGTGAATGGTGTACTTGAATTGTACCACGGACCTCGGAATTGTAGGTTAAAGGTGTCTACACGTGGCGGACCAGTGAGACCACATAGTCATTAGATTGTTCCAAAGCTTTGAAATTTGTGAAAGCAAATTTTTAAATGACTGGCTCCGTTGCAAATGCATTTTTCTGCCCATAATAACATGTATATAAAGATGGTCAGCACGCCATAAATCGATAACAATCGCAGGAACTAAACATCCGGTGTCTCTAATAATCTAAAATAACCGACAAATATCGAAAAATTTGCTCTAATGCGGCAAATGATCAAGAACGCTAATTTAAGACGGGGGCCAAGACCGTTTGTTTAAGACCAATACCAAGACCGACGCATTTGAGATCAAGGCCGACGCATTCAAGACCAAGACACCGGTCTCGAGACCAAATCCCTGGTTAAAAGCTTTGCTCTTTCGGAAATATTGACTTCTCATTTTTGACAAATTTATCACGCTGCATCCTTTTACCGCTGTTCTTGATCTTGCGTTAGTCAGGTTTCCATGCAATACAATAGGCCTGCAGCTGAAATTTGCTATTGCCCTTCTTACAGTCAGCTCAGAAGTGCACACACGTCTCCAGGGGCGTCAATCCCGCCCCCCCCCCCGTGAGTGATGGAGACAAACCCCCGTTCCCCAGTGTTAGGAAGGCAAGATATTCCTCCTGAGACTAAAATATTATCCCATACATAAAATTGGAGGCATTTGCTTCCGGATCCCCTATGTGGACGCCCCTTCACGTCTCGACAGCGCAACTGCAGTTGTAATGCAGATCAATTGTGGGTGTATGTCCCTACACAGTGACTCCTCGGATGAGGGTCGAACCCGCACAATCGGCGCACACTAAGCGTTACGGGCCGACCGTTCTAACCAATCAGCCACCGTGCCACGCAGAGCAGATGTGCAGTTTTCATCAAGGGTACAAAAAACCATATTTAAAAAAAATCAAAAGTTGGTTTTTTGGTATTATTTGACTTTTAGTCTTACTTTGGATTTTGTCACAACAGTTTTGCTATAAGAAGCATTAAGAAGCATCAAACACAGCATGAAAAAGAGCTCCAACTCGTTTTAATGATTAATTTAGCTTGATTTCGTACTGAATAACACACAATTAGTAATATAATAGTAATATTAGTAAATTTAATAAAAAATATTTTAAAAAACCAAAAATTGCCATTTTTAGGAACTTTTGTTTTTTGTAAAAAAAAACGAATAACCAAAAAACCAATGTTTGCAGCCCTGGTTTTCATCAGTTGTCTTTAAAATTAATGGACTACGGACTAAATGGACCAAGTGGAATAGCATATGCAAATATCAATTCACTGAATCCACACACGCAGAAGTGCAAAACATTGTGCATAAATGGTATACGAGAAATTCAGCACATACTTACATGCACCATCGAGGCAATATTAAACAATAATTGATTAAAAGTACTTGTTGCTAGCTTTGTAAAATGTCACAATTACATTTTTGCACACCCGACAGGCTGGTCTTTCATATGTTGACCATCTATAGGTCTAGGCCTACTGACCACCTAATCTTGATGTCTTACACGATTACCTTTAATCTCTTTACGGGAGTCGAAGGATTTTCTGGTCATATAGAGTAGGCCCAATACACAGTCAAACATCCCGTGTTTTCTGTGCCCTTTATATCTGATCTACGATTACCTTTGAAGCACACATTTCTATCCCTGCGTCGGGGCCGGCGACCCTCTATGATCCTGCACCGCAACCATTTCGACTGGGTGCACATCAGCAAAGGTTCCCAGGTAGGCACTTCTTGCTTATCTTAGTTGGGCTTGGCGAGGATTATAGAGATCTCGTTCCATCAAGGACAGAGTTTCACTAATTCCACAGATTTAGGATGACTAGACACAAATGAGCATTTCCTTTTGCTTGAATGTTGCGTAAGGCCTATTAAATTAATGAGGGTAGTAGGCCTACGTACATTATTTACTAGAATAACATACAATGGACTTCACAATATAGATTTACGCAACGCCAATGCCAGGCACTCAGTTACTAAACATCTAAAGGCGTTATACTAAGTGTCTAGATACACACGTGCATGCACAGAAAGCGTGTAAAAAAAAGTAGCTGCATATACAATAGCTTAGCCATTCGCCTCGAGGAGGGGAAGACTAGAATGTTGAAGATTTGATCGATGCCACAGTGGGGAAAATGGTCATCACGTCTCTAAGGCTGCTCAACGGTCAACCAAGAGCAAATGACTTCAATCGATGATCTCAAGTCTGAATGCGGCACGTGTACCTCGAGTTAGTCCGTTAGTCCAGGCAAATCTCCAAGCAATGACCTTGCACTCGAGTATAAAATGCGGCTGTCTATACATGTATATAATTATTTTCCTAGGTACATGTCTCCGTGCGTGCCTATTTGCATAGTGTGCTTGTGTCCAATCTGCTCTAAACAATATTCTAGTTTAGCCTATGCATCATCGAATCCAAAACCGAACACTCGGCGAACAGTCACGCATGACAACACCGATAAAGTGGTTACTGAAACATAATGACACGCGACATGTAACCAGAATTACCCGGTAGTGAAAATGTGAACAGCGAAGCGGCTGTTATATATAGACTCATCTGTAAAATAGACTTATCTAGACTATTATAGACTTATCTGTAGAATAGACTTAAATATGGGCAAAACTAATGATTATAAACTTATGTTTAGAATAGATATATCTTAATATAGATTTATCTGTAGAAGAGACTGATATAGACTAACTACAGAAAAGAGTAAAAAAGAGCAATATAGACTTATCGATAGAACAGACTTATCTTTGTGTAGACTGATCTGCAGAATAGACTCATCTAAACTTATGTAGACTTATCTGTAAAATAGACTTATCTAGACTATAACAATGTCATAGACTTGTCTGTAGATTTATCTATGCTAAAAACAAACTTAGGCCTATCCACATTATAATAACCTTTAGCATTGACCAGCGTTCTTAGGGAACGCAAATGATATCGCACGGATTCGTTGCATTTGACTATCGACGATGAATCGAAACAGTTATGAGAAAGAAGAATAGACAGAATTAAATTGCAAATAATTATTCTGTTTCATAAAATGAAGTGACGCAACTGACGTCATACAATGATATTCTATAATTCTAACGACCAAGATATTACGGCTAATTATTATAGGCCACGCTATGTATCACATAAGAACAGGGCAAGAGTGACGCAAATTTTGCAGATGCCAGCGTTGGCCCTATAAAAGCAACGCGTTAATCACATGACAATCACGAATACCAATTTAACTTAAATACGATTATTATCCTTAAAGACGTCAACGGCCATTGTAGTCGTAAGATGTCGCTAAACTTGAGAATAATATCATGACGATCACGTTAAGGTCACATGTTTGACGATGACATGATAACCATGCAAAAATCACGCGGTGGTCACGTGACCATCAGGCAATGGTCACCTGACGATGATGTGATGGCCACGCGAAGACTGGCAAGATGTTCTTAGATTATATGATAGGATTTGTGATGAGCCGAGCAATCGGTAGCAACGTTGTCGTTGACGAGATGGACGCAGAGGCTTTTTGGAGACGTGTCGTTTTTAAAATCGTAATCGTCATAGTTGTCATCGTCATTGAGTGTCATTGTTGTGCTATCGATGTCGGCCAGAGGACAGATGAGAAACGAGTCGTTGTTGGCTTTGGTGTCGTTGCATTTGGAGAAGCTGACGAACCCTGCATCGTCATCCACGGACTCTATGTCGTCTTCCTCTGTTGGCTTTTGGTCGAGATCGCCTCTGTCTGCAGCCAGCGTCTCCTTCTTCTTTTCGATGTTGTCTCTGGTTCTCACGTGGACATAGAAGAGTGCAAAGTTGTTAGAAATGACGGGAATTGTTAAGGCTACCAGAAGCACTCCACAAACGGCACACGTTGCCCCGATGAAACGTCCCATCGGCGTTTTCGGGTAGATATCCCCGTACCCAACCGTCGTCATGGTTATGATGCTCCACCAGAATCCTACTGGAATGTTCTCGAAGTGACCATCATTGGTGTCGAAGCTGTCCTTCCGCTCGGCGTAGAAGATGAGCGTAGAGAAGACGAGAGTACCGATCAGGAGGAAGATGAAAAGCATCAGCAGCTCCTGGATGCTGGCGGAAATTGCCTGGACGAGGATCTGCAGGGCTCTGTAGTGCCGCACCAGGTGGAAGATGCGGAAGATTCGCACGATGCGCAGAACGAATATGAGTTCGATGACGGCTTTGCTGTTCTTGACGCAGTTGTGTTCGTCGACGATGTCAAGGGTGATCTGGACGTAGAGCGGAAGCAGTGCCAGTATGTCGATGATGTTCATGACGTTCCGGAAGTAGAGGCGTTTGTCGGGTGCGACGAAGAGGCGTAGCGTAAGTTCGGCTGTGAAGAAGGCCGTGCAGAGGTAGTCGAGGTTCTGAAGGGCCGGACGAGAAACCCAGATGACGGAGAACTTCTCCGTCGCGTCCCACCAACACTGGCGAGTGACGTTCTGTTCCGTGTACATGTATGACACGGTCTCCATACAGAAGCCACAGATGGACGCCATCACGAATGCAAAGGATGTCACAGCAAATGCCTACGACAAAAAAACCAGTCATGAGAACTTATCGACTTAAAACATAACTTGTAGATCTCTTCCATGCTATGCTGTGTCAATAAATAAAAAGAACTGAACTGGTCTTAACGAAAATATATAATTACTCATAAAATGCTGCTGCTTAGGCTTACATAATAAACAGGGCGGAATTAACAGATTCAGGGATAACTTAATTATAACTTCATTACCAAATCGTGTCTGAATTCATCACAGTCGCATAAAACGTCAATGATTCTTTCCAGATTTGGATCGCAGTTTAGCTTCAGTTGCAACCAGCAACTTCTTTGGCGCCTTTTGCCAGCACAACAGGCATTGAGCGATGACGCACAAAAACAAGATGCAGCCAGGTCAGTAGGCCTACGCATGACAGAAGGCCAATCTAGCAGCCTATGATGGGTATAGGGTTCCCATATCGTCGTGAAAATGCGAGTTCAGCTACTCTTCAATGCGATCGTGACTGATGACTTAGGTAATTGAAAAAAATAAATATTGTCAACCTGGAGCAGCGGTTCTCAACCTTTTTAGTCCTGCGACACCCTGATAATAATTTAAAGGTTCTGGCGACCCCCAGCCATAAATTGATTGGGCTACTGCCTTCACCGCAATTATACTATCATGCATTTCGCTTCTTACAATTTGATCATCCATACACCTATAGTACATTTGTTAATTAGTGTAGTAATCCTAATTAGGCTACATCAATATTAAATACGAGAGACAACTCTGGCAACTACTTTTTTTTACAAATTCCTGAAGGTTCTAGCCGATCCCTGGCACATCGTAAGGCGACCCCCCGTCACCCCGTGGTGGTGACGCGTGACCTACAGGTTGCTAACCGTTGACCTAGAGCATGCAGAATAGAAGAGGCAAGATTTCAATAAATAGGTCATAAGCAGGCGAAAATAACCTCAACCAATGTAACTTATGTATGTGTTAATTAATGCTGCGCATGATAATGCGGAGTTCAAAAGATTCATCGGAGTCCCGAAGTAGTAAAACACACCATTGCTAGTTTGGACGAATGTGGATGGTCGAGTATCATCCAGAGTTCCATCTGCTTCTTCCTCCATCCACTCAGCGTTGACAGAACTTCTGTGTCCTTCGTTTCGCGCTCGCGGCTGTCCTTGAACTCTGACAGGGCCTTTAGGTTGTCCAGGTAGGAACTGTAGTTGGTCCAACAGCAAGCCTTGATGAGACAGTCATCTATCTGCCAGTAGCCGAGCTCTCTCTTGGCCACTGCTCCGCACATATCCAGTGGAACATGCAGCTCATCTGCAACCACACGTAAACCACTATGGGATTTCTTATCTTGGAAACCAAGTTTCACATATTAAATTGTGACGGAAAATTTTGGATAATCTCCCAAAGTCAAATTCAATTGATAAACCTAATAGAATCAATGAAACGTTTATCTGAACGCAGAAGGACCGTGATCGTTTCGAGTCAACCGTTTACTCTACATTAAAAATGCATTCCGCTGGGGTAGAGGAGGTGAAGGTGAAAGGAGAATACGAAGAAGAACACATTAAATAAATAATACTATGCCAATGTAAACTTTTTCTATAGCTATGTACCGTAGCCTATTATGTGACTCCAACTTTGCTCACTTTTCTATAAGTTGATCGGGTGCGATCCCTCGCCACCTGGATGCGTTTGAAAAGGCAATACGTCCATAGGCGCCGACTTTCAGTAAAAGGTACTGGGGCAAGAATTCAATTACAACGATCCTATGATCTGATCGCCTATCATTATTTATCATGCCATTTATTTAACAGTATTTAAACCTCTGTACACTGGAATTTGTGATACAGGGATGGCATATATGTCTCGCGATGAACTGACTCATTATCAGAGTCGCATAGACTTTCAGTCTTTCCCGTCCCACTCAGGATGTCAACACTGTATAATTCTCGTCCTGTTCTCTGCCTTGTACATGTGCGTAGGTTCAAATGACATTGCATATTATGGAAATGTATTATCTCAGCTGTCTTAACAATTAAGCCTAGCTGGGTGTTCTACTCCCCCGAACATTCTCCTCTGCCTGGCCCCTCCTATTGCGCGTGTCAGTTTCTATACACACTGAATGAATGAGGGCCAATATGGATAACTTTCATACTCCATGCATTTCATTTTACAATTTTTTGCTTCACTATTTCTTCACTCGCCTAGCACTTCTCATGGCGAAGGCGTCTGCTGTAGTGGGTCACTCAAACTCAAAAATCAGGCTTGTTGAAACACCAGTTCATCGGCCGTCGCCTGACCACTTTAACACGGCATGGGATGCGGGTAATAGAATGAATTAGATCATTTATGTTATATAATATATATCGATAATATATAATATCCTCGATGTGGTTTTATCGCCCGAATGCTACACAATTGAATCTATTCCTATTGTGAGTGTAACTAGGCCTCGTATTATTTGATTTCTATTTACTCTAGCTACTCATAGGTTGTCTGTTGTGTAATTGCTAGTTATGATTATTGTATGAGTGTAAGCCTAAATTATTTGGTCTAACTACTTTGAGGATGTCTAATTTGCTGTGTAATTACTTGACATGTTTATTTTGAGTGTGCATTTTTTTGAACGTTCATATTATGATGTGCCCGCAGTGCGTTTGCAAGCGGTTCAATCAAGTACATACTTACTGTTTACTTTACTTACTTTTAAGCAAAATTACTGTTGGTGCATCTGCTGTTAGTTCCGCGTTAAAGTTAAAGTGGCTTAGCGTTTTAAGACGCCTGCACTAAAAATAGCTAAAACAATATATTGTTCGTCTACCGTAGAGTAATGTATGACACACTTGGACGCGGAGCTGAGGAACCGGGTTCGAAACCCGTCCCGGCGATGTTGGTTAAATTAAACTTACACGCATAGCATATCGGCCGCCCTACGTGGCTGCGAGCATCATTCCTTCATACTGTCTCTGTAATTATACTGCGTTGTTGTTTGTTTGAACAATAAACGAAATTATTATTATTATTATTATTGATTAAACGCCATTTGGACGTCATCGTCGTCTGTCTAACCACAGCGTCGATAGGTGGCGGCTGTGTTACCATTGATTACATTAATGTAAAAGGAAATCGAGTCAATCTGCGCTAATGTGCATTTAATATGATTATTTATCTTCACTATTGTATTAATTTAACTGCTTTCGTATTTTGTAGTAACTCTTCCGTATATGACTGAATTTTAAAGTTATTCACCGCAGTTAGATTAGTCTCGTTAATGGGGATAGGCTACGGTATCCTCCGGGTTCTCGTTACTCCCACTGAGGGAGAAATTCAAAACAAAAATAAAACAGCCTGGGCTATACTACGTTCCGGGTGCGCTGGTTCGTGACATTCCCTTCTGGGGAATCTCCGCAGTGGGTCTTCAGTTGTTTACAAGAGTGCTCAAAGGAACAATGGCTTAAAGTTAAATGAAAAGCTCCGATCAGTCAAAAACCCAGGTTATTGCAAAGCAGAAGCTTGAAAGGTAGCGTTAGACCGTAAGGCAGTGCTCAAATAGAGCATCGATCAAGGATTAGCCTCTAAGTCAGATTAGTCCAATACGCGAGCCGTGGGTAGAATTTAAGTGGCCCGCTACGCAAGGCCGTACCGAGGGCGGTTCCAGCGGTGCCGTGGCACAGGGTGCAAATATAGAAGTGGCGCAAATGTCAGGATGGAATAACTTTTAATCAATCCATAAATTCACTTTCTTGAAAAATATGGCAGCGCCAGATTAGGCCCTAATGCTAGGCACAGGACGCAATTATAGCTTGGTACGTCCCTGCGTATCACATCAAATGTTTCGCATCATTTCAACCGGACTGTTCCTGTCTCAGTCTTTCCCTCACTCCCTTCCTCCAGCTGCATTGACTCCTATGTGTTTGGTTTCAAGAATATGGCTCGAGTGAGCACAAATTGTGGCGAGGAATTCTTCCACGTCTCTCCCAGGCATTCTATTATTTTGTAACTGGAAAATTCGAATGTCCCAAAAATTACTGGGGCGAAACTATTACCCTCGATCCTGGACCTTGACGAGTATGGGCGAATGGCTCTGTTGCCCCTTTGTAGTCGGCGCCTATGAATACATCATTTAGGTCTTCCCGAATACAGACCATGTTAGCCAGAGATTTAAATTCATACATGTGAAACAGCCACTCTCGGTATGAGAACCGACATTCGCACGCGCCTTGAGTTGCAAAGGACGAGCACCCTAGCCGACGTAGCTTCGGGAAAGAGGGAGCAGATGACCAGACATTTGCCTCACCCTCTCAATCGCACCACCGACAATACACAGCAGACGATCCATGCATGCACTCGTTTCATATTCGCTATAGGGTCACAAGTGGAACTGAAACATTGAGTTCGTATTTTTTATATTCTGATGTTTTCATATGGTTGTACTGTGCTAATTGTAAACGATGACTTTCAGAGTCTTACAGTCTTGGAGTCATCGCATCGTATAGGCCTACTACTGGACATACTTACATCCCTTCAATTAATACCAAGCAACTTGTTGAAAGAGACAACCGTGTAAGGTTCATGCAAAAGGCTTCGTCATGCAGGATTAATGGCACACATAGTCTAAGAATGAACGCAACACAGATTCGTGCAGTCGATGTTGACGACAGTCAAACCTATTATTTGTTAATTGGGACTCGATACTTTTAGACCGGCTAATACAATGCGTAAATGTGTAATCGTATCGCTATCCTATCACAAGCTTAAAATACCTAGAGCACTACTAGAAAGCCAAGCACAGGTCACCAGTTGAATCACTAGAGCTGTGCATAGGCCTAAGCTAGACCTGAATGAATTCAGGTTAAGAAAGGCCAGAGGGAAGAACAGACGTGGGAAAGGAGCTAGGAGCAACGTCTCGGTTTTAGACGCGTAATTTTCAGCTCTTCCAAGCTGCTCCAGCATTGTTAGCGCACTCCTTCGATTTCCCTATTGTCATCCGACTGGTTCCATGGCCTATACGCCGCTGCGGACAGTTGTTGTCTGATCATTTTGATTCAGAGGCAGGCCCAGTTATTTATCCGCCCTCACAGCAAACACAGTTAATCCCAGAATCGATATTCTGCCAAACACGTTCCAGCGTTCAACGTATATTCTGATGAACGGTTTTGGTCGAATTCCCTCTCGATCATCTACAGGAGCTGTTGAAGCGCAACGGCGATGCATGACAAAACGCCAAGCATGAATATTACATGATGGCCGTAGCGAGGCTCAATTACAGATATATGTGGCCAAAGCATATAGCCCTTTATGTGCGCGGTGCCAGGCGCATTCAACAATGCGCCAGACGGCTCCGATCGGGTCGGCTAATTACTACAGGCCAGACATGATCCGTATTTATTAAAGGCAGCCAAGGATTGATTAGGTGCGTTAAGCTCCGATCGTCTCACCAGTTAAAACAGCATTTGGCTCGACAACAGGTCAATATAATGTCTATGTCCAGCCCATGCATAGCGACACAGACCGTGTGGGTAGGACAGGTCTGCCGAGAGGCAGAATGGCAGATTCTCTGAGGCCTTGCGATTTTTGTGGGGGTCGTGTTGAGCCCGTAGTTAACTTATCAAAACTATTATATTAGTCATAAAATGTTTATGATTTATATATTTTAAAAAGTAATGTTACAGACATTAATCTACAATCAGATTAAACTTGAAGCATTTGAATATTACCCCACTTATCATTTTTTCTATGACCATTTCCGTTTAAGAGGTCTGTTGGTTGCTCTGCCCAGGGTCCGAAATTTATAGGTCTAGGAGTCCGGAATTTGTTAGCCAGCATGGAGGAGCAGCGGCGGCTGCACAAGGGGGCCATGACCCCCAACTGAGCTCGTGGCCCCCCTGGCAATTATTTTTCTACAGGCATTCTCAAAGGCACAATATACTTATTTGCATAATAGAATCTTAAATTATTTTTTCGTTAACATAATCCCAGGGAAATCTTACTTACTTGCTTAGAATTTTGAGTGGCAGATATGGTCAGGGATCAGATAATAGAAGAGGTCAAGAAGTCCATTTAGTTTTCTATCCTAGTTGATGGAACAAAGCATTTAGTCTGCGAAACAGCTATTTTTGCTTTAAAATTTTTTTGTCAACAAGATGATTAATTAATGTTTTCTATGTTTCTAACCAGCAAATGGATTAGACGCAAAGTCATGGTCGTTGATAGTCGCCGAAAGGATTGGCGAATATCGGCCTAAAATAATTCAACGGTTTTGTCATTCAGTAGCATTCGTTACAGCTGAAACTCTTCATTGCGCATGCGCGACCGAAAATTAATGACAATATGTTTGTGCGCGTCCCTCCATAGAGGGGCGTTCAAAGGGGCCTATTGTATACCACGTCCTAGGATCTCTATAAACAAAAGAGAATGCTTGACTCCATTGTGTGTTGCTCAGGCTACACGCTAACATGAACACAATACGCACAAGGACATTCGCAAATAACACCATACAATTTCGGACGTCACACTCTTTGTTTCGATACCCGAAGGTTCTAATTATCCCCCAGACTATAATATACTTATGCACACTCAAACACACGCACGCCCATACTCACTTATACATAGAGGCACATACTGTGTGTATTTAGGTCTAAACGTAGTAACAGCGCGCATGCATAATTCACATTGACACATTGTATACATAATATACTCATTATAATAATATTCACGCTGTATAAGATATCTAGCAAGACAGTGCATTCAACCCGTGAACTACAGCGTACGCATAGCCTATATGTATGCACGCATGCTCTTGGGACTTTCTACTGCATCTGACTTGCAGAAGGATTCTGTAATAATGTATGCATTATATATGCAGCATATATATATTATATATATTATATATATATAATAATATATATACATACAACCGTGTGTATCGATACACATTAATGAGAATGCTGACAACGGCATGTGTATGTGTGTGTGGCATTTTATTGCTTTGTCTGTGGATTGGTTTACGATATAATTTGAAAACACAAGCGCATCACTCTGCCTGAGGGAAGCAACATATTGTATTCATAGATATTGGCTTTAAATATTATTTATTATAATTGATAGTGGCATACCATGTTTCATATTTCTATATTATAATAGGCCCTATATATTATGTACTAGCTGGGAACCCGGCGTTGCACGGGTTGAGACAGGGTTTTGGCCCTAGAGAGCAGGAAGACGGCGACCGCGGGGTTGACTAACCCCTCTACTGGGTGTCCCAGGTGTTCCCCGAGAACACAACGGCGAAGGTTTCGAGTGAATAGCTGTAAAAGTGTGGAAATGCATAAATGGAGGTGTGCATAGACACTAATGCGTACAAAGTACATACCATTGTGCAAACGATGGTTAACTACTTCTACCTGTACGATATCTCCCAAACGGTAAAAGAAGAAGTGGTGTGGCAGAGAGATATCACGTGCACATGTTGGCAAATGTACAGGAGGTGTTTCGTCGATACGATCTTGGCGACTGAAAAGGAAACTTTCCCTGGGGCGGCGGTCCTGAGACAGGTCTTTCGCCGTGGAGATCTGAAAGAGGACGGCCGTGTGGTTCAAGAACCACTCGACTGCGTGTCCCATGTGTTCAACGAGCCAACGGCGAGGGTTTCGAGCCAATAGCCCTAAAACTGTGCAAGTGCATAGCCGTACAGACAGACAGACAGACAGACAGAAGCATGCACATAATTCTCCCTTTATATATAGAGATGTAGGTTTTCCTATAACTCACTAAGACATGTATATCTATGCATGTGTTTATATAATGTACTGACCATCACAAATCATATGAGCTTATGCACACCTCTAATTATATAGTTCCCTTGAAAATGAGCTATATAATTTCTTGACTGAATATATATATATATACATATACATATATATACATATACATATATATACATATATATATACATATATATATATTATATGCATTCATGAACTAATGTAAACATCTGGACTGAGATTTTATGAGATGATGTATCCACTTCTGTTATTTGCATGACAATTTTTCTAGTTGCTTGGAGTGCTCGCGTTGGGAGTGCGTCTGAATAGTTAGTACTGCTAGAGGCGCTTAATAATTTACCGGATGTAATAAAATACAATTTATGGGCATATATACATATATAGTTCATGCAGGAAGGAAGGCCATATTGTATATATATATATATATATATATATATATATATATATATATATGAATAGAAATCTCTTGGGAGGCGATCATACAACCAGACAACCGAGGAGGTCAACGAACAATAGACACAAGGACTTATATTTTGATGCTCAGATGCTGCAGAACTCTGTTTCATAACAGAGATGATTAGCGTCGCCCTCTGCCTTGGGACTGGCACTATGTCGCCAAAAAAGGCAATGCAGGGACTACGCGTCTACGGACAGGCAGCGATATGCAGACATAATCACAGTGGCATACAGATTGAGAAAGAACATGTTTATGATAATTGAATTTGATACCCATGCAGTCATACTACATGTATATATATACGGGTAATGATTATAATACTACGCTGCAAATCAGTAAGATTGAAGATGGTACGATGAAAGCTGTTTTATTATCGATGGTATAGTCTGGACTATAGAGATACACTATTACATTCCGGTCAAAGCAAACAAACTTGGATCACGTGAAAGACACACACACGGACACATATACACAGGCAGTGTCAGGCACACATATGCACACGCACGAACTTAAACTCGCACATACACACGCGCGCAAGCACACACACACAAACACACATTCACGGATGAGATAAAGAGGCAGACCCACCCATATAGATCATGTAATTGGGCAAGAGCTCTCGTTCGTTAGTCTGTTGTCACTGCTGCATGTATACAAATTACGCTCTTTATCTGTCTTAGTCATTTACCAGTAGAGGCGCTTTATGAATATATGGAGTATGCTTGTATGCATGCATCGTTGGCGTCTTTGCATGCAAGTAATTTATGCATTCATCAACATAATACCGAAATATATATAGGCCTATATATATATATGCATTGTGTGTATATATGATATGCATGCATGCGTGTATGCTATATGTTTGTATAATGTATATATTTATATTTGTATTTATGTAAATAGGTATGTATGCAAGTATGGATGCATGTACGTGTATGAGTATAGGTATGTATGTATGTATGATTGTATATATTTATGTATGTCTACGTGCTTTGTATATATGTCTGTATGTATAGGCTTATATGATTGGTTGTATGCATGCAATGCATGCATGTATGAAATGTACAGATTGTATTGAAGAGGTGAAAATGCATCAGCTTGGAATGGAAAGCCTGTGGGGTGAACAGCCTGTCATGTAATCGTGTATGGTATACGTGTCAATAGATGCTTGTACAATGCACATACATATCTGTGTATTTGACTATATATTTCTAAGACGTCCGAGGTGGCTGTGGATATGTATGCCATGTTCTATTGTTGTACGATGCAGTGAGTCTTCTGATGTTGGCGTAGAGTCAGCAGACCATGATGACTTCATGAGTTCTGTTCAGTTAGTATTCACCAGCATCGTGATGTATACACTGTGTTTCCATAAATGAAGGGACCCCCTAATGATAATATGAAAATAATAGTAAACATTCATCGATTCTTAAAATTCCAAAACCGTTTCAATCCTGAAATATTTATCTAGCAGTACATAAGATATAATAGCTCGTGCACATGTCGTCCAATAATGACGTCATAATGACGTCATTTTCTTCAAAATTCAAGTCTCATAGACTGCCCATATGTGGAATTATCAACTTTTTAAAGTGTTGCCGACAAATCGCCATGAATTTATTTTTGAACCTGAATAACATGAGACTACGAGGTGTGTTCAAAGTGTTCGCCTTTGGCCTCAACACAAGCTGCAAGACGCGTGCGTCATTGGCCAATAGAAGTATCAATGACCAGCTGATCAAATTCCTCCCATGCATTTACTTTGTAATTTAAAGACGTCACTGTGACGTACTTTTTTTTAACCAGGACGTCTATAAATTAAAAATTTGTGGACAAATATGTCAGGATTAAAACGGTTTTTGAATTTTAAAAATCGACGATCATTTACTGTTTATTCTCATATTATCATTATGGGTCCCTTTATTTCCGGACACAGTGTATATATATACATGTATGTATTTATATATATATATATGTATATATATGCAATTATTCAATTGTATGTATGTATATATAATAGAGAGTAAGAGAAAGAGAGTGTGCGACTGTATACTGATGAAATTGAAAAATTATGACGTCAAAGGTCAGCCAATCGTTTCTGATCTTGGTCGGGAGACGATGCAAACATTTTGTCCGCAGTGCATGGGTCAGTGGCAAGGTTATGGAAATCAGTGGAAGGACAGAAAAGGATTAGAAGGAGGAGAGAAGAGAACAGGAGAGAGGAGTATGAGTAGGTGAAAAGAAAGGACGGATAGAAGGAAGAGGAGGGAGAAAAGGAGGAGAAGGATTGTGAAAGATATAATATGAGGAATTGAGGATGATTATTTTGGATATGGGTTGATGTCAATCGTGGACGACTGGAAATCGGAGCTTATTTGATCAATGCTTCGAGAGCATGAGTCTGACACTGTGGAATATGCAGATAAAAAGGCCTCAGTGTGTTTCTACTAGTCCCTCTTTCACTCTCTCATCTCTCCTTGTTTATCTGTCTGTCTGACTGCATGTTTATCTGTACAGTTCTGTGTCGGCCTGTCCATCTGTAAGTGTTCCTTTCGTACAACAGCTTATAGTTTCTCTTTGTATCGTTCGGTCTTTGTCTATGCTTGTTTGTCCCTTTCACTTCTAAACTGTCTATGCATGGCTTGGCTTAGGGCAATACTCGTGGGCAATACACCCTAGCATGAAGTTATTGCTAGCTCAGCATTGGGGACGACTTCCATTCTAATTTAGGAATGGATAATTATCAGGCACCACGGTACGCTGACGAAGATAAAACATAGACGGAAATCTCAGTGGATTTCAATAAATAATGCAAATGTACAACTACAGAATGTTAGACAATATTGCTCTTTGGACAGGGTGTACTTGAGCCTGCTTACCCGTTCGGTAGTAGTCGATTACGGTGGCGAATACTCCTGGATGTCTATCGAAGAAGTATTCTTCCTGCCCGAACCTCGTTTCGTTGTTTCGTCTGCGGCGGATGTGTTCCTTGGCCAGTCGCCAGAGCCTCGTCTTCGGTTTCCTCAACAGGGTTGAAAGGAGGGTTTCGTGCAACTGACCACCGACGTTGATAAGAATCTTTTCATTGGGACGGTCGCTCACCGATCGGATGGAAGGACTTGGACAGGCGATCGGGGTCAGGGTCACCGCCGCCGCCGCAGAGGGTAGTAGTACACTTCCATCTGCAGGAGGATGACCGACGTTTGTCGTCGTCTCGTTGCTATCCGATCATCAGTAGACATTGACACAACGAATAGAAGTACACAGTTGAAGTCAATTGTGTTGCAATAATAATTATGTTACTATAAGTCTATTATTAGACGAATATTACAGTCTAACTGACTTCTTATATATATGCACATCACATTGCGCTGACAAAATTGTCTGACCATATAGAAGAAGCAAAGAGCAGCCTATTAAGCAAGCCGTGAGACAGCCATGGGCATACATAAAGTGCATACAACTTCATTTTCTTAGCCTCGGCATATGAGGCTGTGTAGCGAATCCCATGCCTCGTCTTTTCCACACTCCATCGACAGTTTAGTTAGGGTACTCAATGTAGCTGAATTGGTCTGTGGCGTATGCCGCTGAAGAAAAACGGAACTCCAGGAGCCCGCAAAATTTTGAGCATTTGATGCCAAGTGGAATGCAATTTGTGCTCTTGTTTACATCGTATTTTTAAACCATTGTTTCGAAATAATGTGTGAAAGATGTGCCTATTTTATATGTAAGGAAGCTTAGAATTTAGACGTCAGAAGGCGTTTAGACCTTTGGGCGTTCGCAGTCGGAAATTGCAGTGTCTTTCTAGACTTCAACTGCAAGCCATAGTCAGATTATTAAAAGAGAGATGAAGTTAAGTTTTAAAGTAAAACCAGCCATGCAACCCAGTTTCATGGTGGAAATGCATTTCTGTGTAGGTTTTTTTTGCAAAATAGGTGGTGTATACAGTTATACACTACACAGTGGCTTCGCAAGAACTTGAAAGTCGGGGGAGCAAAAAGACCTAGCGACTATAGGGCTTCTCTATCTGGGCCTGGAGCGGAGCCCAAGAAGTCTGCGCAATTTTAGGCATTTGATGCCAAATGAAGTACATTCTAGGCTCTTATTTACCAGAAATTTGTCAGCTATAATTTCTAAACAAAAGTACCTAAATCATCTTGATTTGTGACAAAGTTTGACAATTTTGCCTGGAGAGGACCTTAATTGTGAAATATCAAATTACATATCACGCAGGGTACCCCCACCATATAAAAACTCTTCGGATTTGCACGAATCCCAAGACTGAGCCCGGACCGGGTTGGGGGCAGCTGCCCCTGACCCCCCCGTAACGACGCTAATACATATGGCCTACATGCAGTGCATTGGGATATAGATTACACACCTACGGCCAGCATCGGAACATATATCGTGGCCTTGGAATTTTATATAGACCTATAGATTACTCGTGTCCTGCATTTGGACTGTCCAAATGCAGCCTATTCACGGAAAACTGTAAGCTTTGTAGAATGGGTTTAAAAGGAGCATTTTCTTTCAGACTGGCTGAGATTGGAAAAAAGGAGACGAATGCACATGGGATGACGCATTCTTAGACGACATAAAAAAAATGCTCGCATCTAAGTATTATGTGGATCAAACAGACATCCGAAATATTATAGACCAGTATGATATCAAAAGGGCAGAATACATCGATATATCCAGCTATTTTTATTTATAATCAGGGCATGTCAGAAAGGTCCAGAAGACGCAAAAGACAAATTGCCTAGCAGTGCGTAATACAAATCCTTTATGGCTTCGGATATAAAATGTTGTCTGCTTAATGGCTTCAGCGTTAAATTGTGTTCATATCGCGATGAACCTACTAAAACAAATAAAATCAGGATTTTCTAGGGCTATAGAATGCATCCATTTGATCGATATATTTTAAATTCCCGGCTTATACATGGGGTTGAGTAATTGAATGTATAATGATGATGAATTTTGTTTCATCATCTGTGACAGTTATGGCAACTCCAGGAAGGATCTCAAGAAGTGCGTACGGAAATAGCTAGCATATGGTGCCAACCACATCACAGATGACTGACTGACGCATGGATTCTGGCGGTTGTTATACTAACAGACTTGACATCTCAATAGAGATCTTCATTCTTCGTCAACACTGAAATGATGATGCTAATTTTCGTTTATCAGAAGCACACTCCGATTGACACACCGCAACCAATTAAGTGAGACAAGACGGTGGATTTCATAAAGCAATTCAAGCAGGAAGAACACTGTAGCGAGTTAACCAATTAGATCAGAACAGAATCAGTTATTTGACCTAATGCTTACGCCGACATGTATTGGGATGATGCTTTTACCAACGCTGAATGACTTGAGAAACTGAGCATTTTACTTTCATGACTGCGACAATATTTCAATACACTTAATTAGGATATATTCTTTAAATACATGATGCTTTCAATCAATCAATCAATCAATTAATCATTTTGATAATGTAGACGATGAATCTTCCAGCAGGGGAAGCGACGGAACCCTCGCGTCTGTAATTTGTCCTTCCAGCAGGAGAAGCGTCAAAGCCCTTGCGTCCGTTCGCCCTTCCAGCCGTGAAAGCGACGGAACTCTCGCGTCTGGAATTCGTCCCTCCAGCAGGAGAAGCGTCGAATCCCTCGCGTCTGTTCGGCCTTCCAGTCGCGAGGTCTTCAACGCTTGCTCCCACTGCCAGAAGGACGACTACCCCTGGACTGTGTTTTTCTTCTCGGCCGAAAAGACGACCAGAAGCCAGGACACTCAACGAACACCTGGGACTTGTGAGTGAGGAACGAGTTGTTTTTGGGTTGGGGGGTGGCCTGAGGGAGGGTAGCGGCCATCGAAGCAGGGTAGTCCTAGAGGTTACCAGACGTTTTTGTTTGAGTTCTTATTCACTAAATTTCTGTTTTGACTATATTTCTTTCTATGATTAAAGTCTGACTATATATCATCTAACAGAGTGTGCTCCATAAATGTAAACCTCTTTAGCATCCAGGCATTTACCTCCTGGAAATAACCTGTCATCTAAAATAATAACGAACTCGTGACAATGTTTGGTGGCAGCGGTGGGATGGCAAGTTGGTCTTAAGAGGTATTATAGCATTAGAAGCACCCTTTGGTCATTGGAGAAATATGCATAGCAGATAAAGAATGATAGGACGGGTTTTTAGCTATAGGCTAAAATAAAGTAGGTATTTAGCGCTGAATAAGCCAAACGCAGGGAGTGGTCATTTAAGCAGTAGACCATAGAACTGTTTACCTGTTTTACCTGAATTATATTAGCGCCGTCTAGCTGGGTTTAACGTAATTCGCTAACTGGGAAAACTGGTCTTGAGTTGTTGTAGCTAGGGACTATTTTGGTATAATTTAGCCAGGCTGCTAACTTTACTAATTTGTTCCCGTCATGGAACAGTTGATAGCACTTGCAGAAAAAAGTGGCTTGAAAGGCCCAGAACTCCTTCAGTTTGTAGAAAAAAGCAAAGCTGAAGAGGAGGCGAGGCAGAATCAGCTTCTTGAAAGAGAGGACAGAGCAGCTGATCGAGAATTACGCAAGTTAGAATTGGAGCTACAGGTGCGGGCTAAGGCCGAAGAAGAGGCCAACGCCGTAAGAAAGTTGGAATTGGAGATACGTGCTAAGGCCGAAGAAGCGGAAAACGCTATGAAGAAATTAGAATTGGAGAGAAGAATGAAAGAAGAAGCGCACAGTCGTGCCTTGGAGTTGCAGAAGGAACTGCATGAGCAGAACATGGCTTTGGAGAAAGCTAAGCTGGAAGGAGCGGTTCTTCGAACAGCTAGCAGCAAGAGAGCTGGTGTAATCGCGGCATCAGAAAATGAGGAACAAGAGGACGATGAACAGGAGGATGACGAACAGGAATATGCTACTGCGAGGTCAGTCAATGCCAGAAGAGGATCAAAACTTCCACCTTTCGAAGACGGAAAAGATAACATGGATGCTTATCTGCGAAGATTTGAAAAATATGCAGCTATCCGAAAGTGGAATAGACGAGAATGGGCCGTTTATTTGGCTGCTCTTCTGAAGGGACGCGCTTTAGATGTGTATGCGCGTATGCCTCCTGAACAGTATGATGACTACGACGCTCTAAAAGACGCTCTTTTGAAACGATATCAGATGACCGAGGAAGGTTTTCGTAAACGGTTTAACAACTCTAAACCGGAAGCAGGTGAGTCGCCACAGCAATTCATCACTAGGTTGGAAAATTACTTGATGAGATGGATTGAATTAGCGAAAGTAGTTCAAGACTTCGAAGGCCTGAAGAGTTTGCTGGTAAAGGAACAATATCTGGCTGTAGTCAACAGGGAGTTGTCGCTTTTCTTGAGAGAAAGGGCGCCAAAAAATCTTCAGGAACTCGCTAAATTAGCCGAAACCTACATTGAGGCACATGAAGTTAAACCAAAACCGTCTTGTCAACCATACTTCAATGAGAAAGATGGAAGATCACAAAATACTTTGAGAAAACCAGAGTTTAGCAAGAGAAATGAGAAACCGGTTACAGAACAAAAGGGGAATTTGGCGACTGATAGACTTTGCTGTATATGCAACCGACCGGGTCACTCATATAAATATTGCGGTTTAAAAGCAAATCCTTCACAAAAAGCTGCCAGATTGCAGACTTCCTGGAAACCCCGAAGGTTACGGCAGAATCAGAAACAAAAAATGGAACAGGGAGAGGATAAACCGACCTCATCTGGAAATGGTAAGCAAGCGCTTAAGTCGACAGCAACTTCAATGGATCATGTAGGTTCTGAAGTAAAGGTAGAATGCAACGGAAATGAGTGTCAAGCGTTGCAAGATCTGCCCGATGGTAAAGATGTAGAATTAAGGTGTGGATGTAAGGCACACGTGATAGCTGAAGCCTGCAGAACTGGAAAATGTGAAGCCGAAATGAAAACAACGATTGGCTATGTTGGAGATCAGAAAGTCGAGGTACTTCGTGATACTAGATGCTCGTCAGTGGTTGTGGCCAGGAAACTGGTGAACAAGGATCAGTTTTCGGGAAAGCATGAGTTGTGCATTCTTATCGATAAGACTATACGAAAGGTGCCAACTGCCATCATCGACGTTAGGACTGAATACTTTACAGGGAAGGTAAAAGCACTCTGTATGAAGGAAACCCTGTACGATCTGGTGATCGGTAACATACCTGGAGCTGAACTCCGGCCGAGATGCTCAGACAAGAGCACTGAAGTTCATGAACAGGACTTGCCACTGGAGGAAGTACAAGAGCCAATGCATCCTCACGAAGAGCAGACAAACGTGGCAACGGCCGTGGAAACCAGAGGTATGGAAGAGAAAGCCAAAGCACTGCCAAAGCCTTTACGGGTTCCAGAATTTCAGAACGACTGTACATTGGAAACGCTGAAGAAGGAACAAGTCGAAGACAGTTCATTGAAGAAGTGCTGGGAATATTCTGCACAGAAAGAAATGCCAGCTACGAACAATGTTGATCGCATCGTACGTTTTGTCGTAGAACGAGGATTGCTTTATCGCAGGTTTGAAACACCGCATTATAACTTGGGAAATGAAGTAAAGCAGCTGATGTTGCCATCTAGCATGAGAACCAGAGTGATGGAGATAGCGCATAGTTCTATTCTAGGAGGGCATTTGGGCATTCACAAGACGCAGGAGAGAATTTTATCACAATTCTTTTGGCCAGGATGCTACAGTGACATAGCTAGGTACTGCAGGTCTTGCGATATCTGTCAAAGGACGTTGCCAAAGAGGCGAGTTCAGAGAGTACCATTGATTAAAATGCCGATAATCGACACAGTGTTTAAGAGATGCGTCGTCGATCTGATTGGACCATTACCATGCTCAGAGCGAGGACATAGGTACATATTAACGTTAGTAGATTGTGCTAGCCGCTATCCAGAGTGTATAGCATTGAAACAAATTGACACATGTTCAGTTGCCGAAGCATTGCTCAGCATCTTCTCAAGAATGGGTGTACATTTGGAAATACTGACGGACAATGGATCACAGTTCACAGGAGCAATGATGAAGGAAGTAAGTCGCCTTCTGTCCATAAAGCAATTGGTCAGCACTCCTTATCATAGTCAAAACTGTGGATTGGTCGAGAGATACAACGGAGTTATCAAGCAAATGCTTCGAAAGATGTGTGTAGAGAGAGTGAGAGATTGGGATCGATATCTAGATCCACTAATGTTCGCATATCGTGAAGTGACGAACGAAAGTACAGGATTTAGTCCATTCGAAATAATTTACGGAAGACCGGTTAGAGGTTCTATGGCTATCTTGAGAGAACTGTGGACTAAGGAAATTGCTGAGCCAGAGGCAAAAACGACATATGAATATGTGATCGATCTTAGGAATCGTCTTCAAGAGACTTGTCGTTTAGTACGAGATAATCTGGAACGAGCAGGGGATAAGTACAAGCGACACTTTGACAAGCATGCAAAGCCCAGAAAGTTTGACCCAGGTGACAGGGTTTTGCTACTGTCGCCGACGGAAAGCAATAAACTTCAAATGCAGTGGAAAGGTCCATTCGAAGTAATAAAGCGTTTTGGAGAAGCTGATTATGTAATTCAGTTTCCTCACCGAGCAAAGACTTTCCATGCAAATATGCTAAAGCGCTACTATGAACGTCCGACTGAGGCGGAGAACACAATGAGCGAAGATGGAGTAAACGAAGAAACTCGGTTAGTTGGAGCAGCGGTTGTCGTTGAAGAACTAACTGATGCCGAGATGATAACAGGGGAAGGAAATCTACTACTCTTTAATAATCTACAGAAGGAAGATTATAAAGACGTTGAGATCGGCCGGGATCTTACAGCAGATCAAAGGAAGGAGATACAAAGTTTGCTGAAGGAATTCAAAGACATATTCAGCGATGTGCCAGGAAGAACCAACTTGGTGCAACATAGGATACGTCTTACATCGAATGTTCCAGTGCGGAAGAGGCCCTATCCTGTGCCTTACGCCATGAGGAAAGAGATGGACAGAGAAATCGACAATATGATCTTGTTAGGAGTCATTGAGCCTTCTACTGCAGCGTATGCCTCTCCCATGTTACTAGTAAGAAAGGCAGATGGATCCAATCGGCCATGTGTAGACTTCCTAGACTTGAACCGCATCACGGTCTTTGATGCGGAACCGATGCCACAAGTCGATGAAATTTTCGCAAAGTTAGCAGACACGAAATTCTTTTCAAAATTCGATCTGTGGGTTATTGGGGGATAGAAGTCGAACCAGAATCTAGGGATGACACTTCATTTATAACCCATCGTGGACTATATCGTTTTGTGACCATGCCATTCGGGCTAGTCACAGCCCCTTCGACGTTCTCAAGAGCCATGCGTAAGCTTCTAGAACGGAGTAGAAATCTGGACAATTATTTAGATGTACTATGTCATACTTCAGGGTGGGCAGATCATCTAAGCACTTTGCGAGATTTTTTTTAAGAGTACGAAAGGCTGGATTAACAGTGCGACCAAGTAAGTGTCAAGTTGGGCAACAAGGCGTTGACTTTCTTGGTCATAAAATAGGTGATAGAATGGTTCAGCCAAAAGCAGACAAAATAGCAAAGATTGCAGAAGCCTCAAGGCCAGAAACAAAGAAACAGATTCGATCATATCTCGGATTGGTTGGCTACTATCAAAAGTTTATTCCTAACTTCGCAAGTATTGCAGCGCCACTAACCGATTTGACACGAAAGAATCAGCCGAACAAAGTTAGTTGGGGTGATGCGCAAGAGTCCGCATTCCAGCAACTAAAGAAACATCTTATGAAACATCCAATTCTGCGATTGCCTGACTGGAACGCAGAGCCTGACGGAACCCTCGCGTCTGGAATTCGTCCTTCTGGCAGTGGAAGCGACGAAACCCTCGCCGAGCGAACTCCGAACCAACAGAAGAAAACGCCCCTTTCACTTCTTCCTGTTGCTTTTATCCCCCTTCGCTTTCCCCTTTGACCCGACCATCCCTTTTGGACCCTCACGGCCATCGACGACCATCGAGCCCTCATTACATATTCAGTATTATCTACATATACGGATCAATGCAGTGTTTATCCGCAATATAGGCCTATGAGTACAATAGATTCAGTTAATATATATATACAAGACATTCACACACAAGGCGATGCCTAAATAACTATATACAATACGTATACAGGGTATAAGGACAATTCGTGACATACATCTTCTTACAGCCGAGTGCATCTTGGAAACCTTCGTGTCCATTTTGAAAGGCCTCTCTCGCTGACCACTGGGTCAGCGCGCATGCCATCCTAAACGGCGCTAGAGTAATATGTTCAAGAGAGGGGTCTCAGCATGTGAAGAGCAGAGGATCATCATGGCCATCGGATCGATTCACACTCCCTCTAAGCATTTCCATTCGCTAATTAGCATTGGCAAGGTGAACAGCATAGGAGAGATGGGCTGTCATACAGTTAAATTAGATTCCTGTAATAACTTGTAATCATCCGTTTATACCATGACTTGTAATATGATATTGCGATGTGTTAGTCTGAATCAGTTAGTAGGCACGTTGAAGCTTATACGTTGTTGCAGTTGTTGTTCAATGGTTGGTCTAAGTCTTTACCCTACTATATATGCTGTCCATATTGGACGATATGTCCATAATGAGAGAAAACGTGTGCAAGCTTATACGCTGTTGCAGTTGTTGTTCAATGGTTGGTCTAAGTCTTTACCCTACTATATATGCTGTCCATATTGGACGATATGTCCATAATGAGAGAAAACGTGTGCAAGTGTACATATTATGTGTAACGAATGGATATAATTCAACTCGATATGTATCGATATATGCATGAATTCAAAATAATTCGGCTGAAGATATACTGGAAGATCCTACCGATCCCGATCTATATCGACCAAAGTTACACTAAAATGCCATCGCTGATAATTGCATGTCTCGTTTTGGCGCCGATCCGAAGCCGCGACCCTAAACGTCGCCCGCCCAATCGCCCAGACGTGAGTGAATGAATGAATGTGTTTTGCATCAGAAAGCCTTACATTTAGAGTCAAGCAACAGACCCAATTTCAATGAATGAACGAATGAATGAATAAATGAATAAATAAGTGAAGGGAGGAAGTAATACAAGGATGCCTGAATGATTTAAGGAATGAAGGTACACGGGAATGGAAGAATATATTTATATCTTTGTTAGGCTCCGCGTTTCCTATTTGCCGTATCCGCGGTGTTTTGAAATCCTGAGCGAGTACTGTAGCCTCCGGCAAAAAATGATGATCAGACACATATTTAGAAAATAAATAAACAAATCAATTCAATTAATTAATCAATAAAAACTTGACATATCGCCTCTACAAGAAATCTACTCAGAGGTGCTTTTAGTCTAACCTCGGCCAAAGATGACAGATTTCAGAGAGGCGTAAAAATAGGGTAGAGAGTTCCTAGGCAAGAGTCGAGGATCCAATGGGAGGCCATTCCAAGCAGTCGGTCCCCACAACCAAAAGAGCCCCACAGGCCTACAGCATCATAGAAATCCGAGAGAAAGAGACAAGAAGACCTTGCGAGGCAGAGTGCAGCGCCCTGCCACAACGTCTACTGGCAGAATTACTACATGTATCTTACAATCTATAGATGACAAGTCTGTAGCTATAATTATACATGTGCCATAGTCCTTTCATATATACTTAGTTTCTATATCAACAGTTTGCAATGACAAAGGTAACGCAATGCATCTATAGTTACAGGCAAGTCGCAAAGTTCCGTTCCCTTTGAAAATCATCGATGAACTTAACATTCTGCTCGAAGACGGTTTAACAATGTTTGATTGTAACATTTCTTTGATTTGACATTACCACGTCTGCTCGCTAAATGAGAGGAATTCGGTAATACATAAATTAGTCTTTCCGAAATTCATGTTTCAGTTCAATTTAGCGTTCTACCAGCGTATACATTTCTGATTTATCAGAAACAACTTCCAATAACTGTTTCTGCTGAGTTGATGTTAAATCGCTAATTTGTTAAGGATCGCAGTCAAATGAGCTCTTGTCACCTTTGTCGGTAACTCAACCACTGAACCCGAGGCTTCGTCGTCTTTGGCAATCAACCCACAACTAAAAGCACATGTGATATATTATCTTCATATTTCTGCGTGATTTATCTGTCGACAATCGTCACCAATATCGACCAAATGAGATTAGTTTTATCTTCGTTGTATGATTGTATGACGGACCATAAGATCGTGAAAATTTCTACTCGTTGAAGTTGGTAGCGTCACTTCTGCCACATTATTACACTAATTTCAACCTACGTCAAATGTCATCAACTTTGTAGCAATGGCATCTCCTGCTGCACAATATGTGTTCATGCTCTCCTACACGCTATGCTTTCATTTTCCCATTTGCTCCACCTTCATACCATCCAGTAATTCTTCCCTAATCACCGGAATCTCTGCACAAGAGTCGTTCAGTGTTTACACTGACTCACTTGGTTCCTCTGTTCCATGGATCTCTGCTTCTACGTTTTGCAACAACACTTTCTTCAATTTCTATTCCAACTATTTCTCTTGAAATTCATTTCGTAGCATTATTTCTTCCGTGTCTTGGTTTCTCTTTCTTGATTTGTGGTCTGACTATCTGAACATTAACTCCGTCAATTCGACTCACCCCGTATATTTTCTTATTTTCCACCATAAGTTGATGTTACAAACTGGAACTGGATAGCATTTAACTAAATGCCTGTCTTAACCGCAATCATGACAAGGCTACTCCACTACTCTATGTTGTTCATTTTCCTTTTTATCTTATGCGGGAGCAAATGATGTATTTGCTTCTTTCGTGACAAATGTCAGTGGCCAAACATCGATTCTTTTTTTCACGTAGCCTAGAGCATTAGTTCTGCATTCTGTACTTTTGAACTGGCTTCCTGTTTCATGATTCATTTTGCATTTGGAAAATGGACAGCGATGGCTATCTTCTATATAAGGGGAACTATTATTTTTCTTATTCGGAATAGCCAAACCAATTCAATAACTGAATTCTGTCTCCATCAGACCATTTGGCATTTCAAGTCAAACGTGCTTTATTTATTTATTATTATTTATTTATTTATTGCATATCTTATTTACTTAATTTTAACAACATTGATGAGAAAATTGCCTTATTTAGTACATCGGCCATAAAATATTTTGGCGACACAGATTCTCAGCGTGTAAACATCTCCGTTCAGCTAATTAGCTGTATAAGGCAAGAATATATGTATACTTAGGCATTATACACACATACACACGTTTACGTAAGTATGTACTGCATGCATGAACGCATGTTTGCATTTATTTATGTACAGTAATGTATACATATGAATGTTTGCATGCATGTATATATGATAATGTGTCTGTGCGTACATGCACACATATATATATACACATATGAGTACATTGCAGTAATACTTAAATGTGCATGTATATGTTAGATTAATGTGCCAAATTTGTGTCCATAGAGACATTTGCTTTCGTTGAAAGAAATAAATGAAATAAAATGCAATATGCTCTTTGTTAATTCTCTCAAAGCCACAACTGTTTCAGTTTCTCTGTTCTCATAATTTGATTATTACGTGTGTTACATGGAAGCTGGGTATTGTCATCGTAAGTGGTAGGATATAGTCATTGGTCCTTGATCGTATGGCGTAGTTGCATGCCACTTTGTTCCTTGTTTTTCAGACAGTCGACTATGTCGCACTTGGTTTGAATTATCCACACTAGCTCACTGTCTCTGCCGTTATCTATACCATCATCGTTCTGTCTCTCCGTCTCTTCCTCTGAATTTTCATTGAACAGACGACTATCTGCACTTTGAACTCCCCGCCAGTTGTTGTACCCTCTGGGACAGTCTATGGTCGGAAGCCGCTGTTCAACACATCATCCATTAAGATCTCAGGATTACGCAATGATGACGACGACGCATAATGCTTTTAAAATCATTAGTAATTAATATGATTACGATGACCAATTAGAAAATGGAACATGATCACGAAGATCGCTAAGGGACTAACTACGATGACGATTAATAGAGCATTGATTTCGACTGCGAATCACGGTGGAAACAGTTACACCTAGGAACAGGAAATGACGACACTGACAGAATGACCTTTGACCTACCTGAAAGGACCTCGAGGCATTTTTCTATCTAGAACAATGAAGCTCTGCTGTTCATCCTCATCTTCGACGTCGACTGCCTTCGTCGACATCGCCTCCGCTGGTTATCAAGATGAGTCTTATAGTCGGGGACGCAGCTGGCCACCTACCCGCTGACCAGATCGTTCTGGGGTCGTCGGCCTCTCATTAATCTCGACCAATTTGGGTAATTGACGGGACAATGGGGCTCAGCAGACCAATTAAAGTCTGGCTCGAAATCGAACGAAAATATCTGTGCGTCGTCGGTGAGCGTCTATAGCCACTACTGATGATGTCCTAGGATGGATGGAGAAAGAGGTAGCAGGGAGAGAGGGAGGAAGGGAGGAGGAAGGGATGGAGGAAAGGAGGCGGAAGGAAGGGCATTGTGAAGTTGTATGGGCGGCATGACATTGCATGGGTTTCGGCAGCGGGTGGTGTGGCGGTGGCAGAGGGTGGGGGCAGAGGGTGGTGGTGGACTGCATGGAGGTGAAGGCGTCTCGGCTGATCGGATGCAACTGGGTCGATCGTCGCTGGCAGCGTCGCCGACTGTCTGTGCGCAACAGCGCATGGGAAGGATACAAGGGAAGAGAGGAGAAAGGGACAGATACACAGAGACAGACAGACACACTCACTCACACACACACACACAAACACACACAGAGAGGCAGCGACGGAGTCTGTGCATGGCAGATAGAGCGTAAAAATAAATGACGCCGAGCGGAAAGCTGAAGAGAGGGAAGCTGAGAGAGCGAGAGAGAGAGAGAGAGACAGACAGACAGACAGACAGATAGAGACAGAAACAGAGACTGTAGAGGCAGAGACGAAGTCCAACGGACGGTCGGACAAAGAAGAGGAAGGATAGAGGAGTCAGACGAACCACGTATGTTAAATGTCCATGAGGGCAATTGCGCGGGCTATGCTCTACTGATCCACGCAGCCTCTGCATCACGAGAGACATGATGGCTCAGCAGTCTCCCTGCAGCATAGCAACCTCCTCAGCAGCAGCAGTAGCAGTAACAAGGCCGTCGTCATCCGTTCATTTCTTGCAGAAGGCGAAGCAAGCGCGTATCGATTAAACCGGACGTCGTCGTCGTCGGCGATGAATAAAGGCATGACGTGACCGATTCCTTTATTATCGCTCGCTGTCCCTTTTGCGCATGCGCGGCTTTAGGTGCGCACCTGCGCTGAAGGTTGTTAATGAGAGGAAGACGATTGGACGGAACAAGATTAGACATTCTGGCGCTTTTACGACATGACTGATTATCCCTGAATGAATGAAAGAAGAAAGGAAGGAAGGAAGAGAGGAAGGAAAGAAGGAAGGAAGGAAGGTAGGAAGGAAAGAAGGAAGGAAGACAGGAAGGAAATTCGTCCCTGAGTGGTTGAAATTGATAATTCTGTGGCATGTCAACATTTTCACAAATGTCATCGTCTGTTCAGTTAAGTGAATAAAAACTCGCTGATCGTTACAAACGTTGACACAGACCTTTTGACTCCACCATGTTCTTCTCCGAACACGTTAAAACTATAATACCTTCACAAACGAGAAAATGCCTCACCCTTTGTCTTCGGGAGACTTAGGCCAACGCGGAAGTACCCTAATTTCTTGCCATCTTTAATACTGCAAATCACATCTCATTGGAATGCTAAAAGAGATTTTACACTAACTACAAATTGATCAACATACTCCGACATGAGCGGTTGCTGAACTTCATCAGGAACCAAAATTATCACCATTATCTCAATCATTACATTGGCCGCCCATCGAGCAATAAATAAAGTTTGCTCAGTGGCCAATTGCTAACTAAACGTTGCACTCAACTGAACCTACTATCTCAACGCACAGCTGATCGCGTTTGCCATGCCAAGAGATATTGAACTCGATCAACCTAATTTGCTCCGAATCTTCTTCTGCTATTGCCAATCGAGTGTTGGTCTCTCGGGCGTTGACTGACGGTGGTTCGTCAGATGAGTGGAATTCATCGCCCGTTCTGTCAGTTCTATTCTCTCATTCAACGTACACTAAGACTCCTCCGTTTCCGTCTGTTTATCCTCCTCCGTTCCCTGGATTTGGTTTCTTTCACTTAGTGTGATTATCACAGTTGGGTTCTCCAATGCGTCAGGAATTGAACCAAGATTTCACTACAGACAGCAATCAATTGATGCTTCCTATAGCATTCTGACAACACCGCTATAGAAGTCTTTGAAATAGCATGGATTGGATTAGATTAGTGGGGGTGACTGAATGGAAGGTCGGGTGTTGGATGTGTGCGCCATTGTTAGGAATAAGGAAGTCGCGAACATTTCAAAGTCATAGGTATTTCTTGGAGCTGTTTCTGATTTCATGTTTTATGGATTGTCTTATGCCGTTTATCGTCGTCATCGCCTTCGTCGTCGTCATCATCATCATCAACAGCAGCAGCAGCAGCATCAGCGTCTTCGTCATCAGCTAATCGGTTAGAGAGACTGGATCTGGAACTCTGAAGTTGTCAACTGTCATATATACTGGATCTCTGATGATGTTTTGTAATGTGCGGGACCTTTAAAACGGCGAATTAGTATCCTGTTGGTCGAGCGTCATTCGTCGGTTGTTCTAGGCTGCTTCCAGAAATGGCAATCCACGAACCAGACTCAGTCAACATCCATTGATTTTCAAAGACTCACAACCAATTGCCTTGCATTTTAACCTCACAGTCATAAATCTCTCTATTTCCAATCACATATCACACACCTCAGAGAACGCTTTTAGTTCACAGAAGCGGTCACTAGAAAGGCGCTATAGAAATTGAGAGCATTCAGAGAAAGGCTACTTGTGGGCATGAGGCAAAATTACAGACAGAAATTAAAGACGTAAGCTGCGCCTCCTCCAGACCTCCGTCGTCTCTATCTAGACACACAGACAGACAGACAGACTGACAATCAGAGCTGCCAGAAAGACAGATGCACGAATATAGAGACATACACAGACAGCAATATTTACTCACACATGCAAGCAGATACGCAGAAGGACGAACGCGCAGACAAATAGATGGACAATCAGAGAGAGAGAGAGAGAGAGAGAGAGAGAGAGAGAGAGAGAGAGAGCAACAGAAATTGGAAGGATACTAAAACACAGATACAGAAGAGACAGCGACAAACAGAACCACAGCAACGGTTTAAGAGAAAGACAGAGAGCGGTTGCAGGCAGAGACACAGCGATAACGAGAGGGAGTTTGAGAGGGACAGGTATTCACACATAAGTTGGCAGGTAACGATACAATGGGTTTGGCGGAGCGAGAAAGGAAGCGACAGAAAGGTCTACAGACATAGAAGAAGATGCGGAATGAGAAATAGAGACAGAGAAACTGTGTAATAAAGAACGATATATAAAACAGACATACCCTTAGAACTAGAAGTAGAGTTAGACAGATGCACGAACACAAAGACATACCCAGACAGCAATACTTACAGACGAACAAAAAGAAACATAGACAGATAGAACGAGAGCAACAGAAGGACATCTAAGAAAGAGGCAGGGAACAACAGAGGCAGAGAAACCATAAAGACAGGCAACCAGACGGTCGGGCAAAGTGAGGAGGAGGAGTAGGAGGTCTGCAGTTTAGAGTTTACGATGATTCTAGAATTGCTGGGACACGTGCACACGTCTATAGAGAAACGAACGCAATCAGCGGCAGAGGCAGTTAACAGCTGCTGCTGTGGCTGCGGCTGCTGTTCGGCTAAGTTTAGATGGCTGAAGACAGTGACGAAAGTTTCCGTACAATTACAAGCACATGAACTACACACATACTCACACACGCACACACAGGCAGACAAAATGGACACACACAAACTGATACGCGGACATACGTATACTCATACACTTAGTCACTATACAAACGAGTACGGATACACCTATATATAGAACATATGCACATGAACATGCAATTCCCATGCTTTCATACGTTTGGATGTGTATGTGTGTGTGTATGTGTGCCTATTTGAAGCGGGTATGCACGAGTATATGGTTGCAATTATGCTGGACGATGTGGGCACACACTGTTACAAGTCATGTCGGCGAAGATCAGACACCAAAAGAGTCGACGCCTGCCAACAAAGTATGGTCACTGTGGCTTAGAACCAGACAGTATCCTCGCTTTC